>JAPYZE010003642.1:0-12411 GCA_030522805.1 Leptomastidea abnormis | reverse complement strand
TATATATATATATATATATATATATATAAGGTAGGCTCCTTTTTTTTCCAAGTAGTTCTTCTCTTTTTGGCCTTTACGTCATCTTATACATATATATATATACTTTTACACATACATGCATACGTATATATTTCTCGAGTGTTGAACTTTTTCTTATAATACTCTCTCTGCTTTGCTCTCAGCTCTAATATTTCCTTTTCTTTTTCTCTTTTTCTTTCTTCTCTTTTATTTTTCTTTTTTTTACTTTTGGTCCTTTTGGGGGGTAATGTGCTCTGTTGGAGAGCTGCTGTGTTGGAATATGTATCCTTGAGATCCTTGAGTTTTTCCTGGGTTATATACTTATATATAGAGAGAACATATAGAACGTTTATGCCTTATTATTTTTTTTTTCTTTTTTTTTTCTATACTTCAATTTTGTATACACATATGTCTATACCCCTTTTTTTCTCCTTCTTTTGCTCTTTTAAGACCTGGGTCTTATGTGTATATGCTTTCAGTTTTTTTTTTTTATTTTACTTTATGATTTTGGATGTAGTGTACCTACATATTGCAGGAATGGAATTTTTTTGGTTTTTATGTATAACGTATATGAGATTTGCTAAGTGAAAGAACGTAATATTTTTTTTTTTTTTTTCATATGTAGACATTTTTCTATTTATTTGGAAGTAAGAATAAAATTTGTATTTTTGTATGTATAATATATAGGATAGAACTACTTTCACGTTTTTATCGGGTTTACAAGGTAATAATATATAAATTGCACTGTTGAAAAAATTGACAATATAAATATATAACTGTGTTATTAACTATTATTAAATTGTTAAGTTTTTTTTTTTTTGATAGAGTAATTATTTTTCGAGATATAAAAAAATTGAGAGAGTGAAAGATTTATTGGTTGTGACGGTGTGTAATTAACTAATTATGCTTTAGGAGAGATTGCAAGTGAAATAGACGTCGATATTTTAGAGTGTGGCATGTGTATGTACGTGTATGTGTGGTTTTCAAAGAGTTATGGTTTTAAAGGATAGGGAAGGGAAAGTTGATAATTTATACGTAATTGTATGACGATCTAATGATATACATTGAAGTATTAATTTTGATAATTTGTATTTTATTTATGAATAAAACGTGGGAATTTTTTATTTTTGTAAAAATGATTTTATGCAAATATCGAATAATAAATATAAGTATTTTAAAGTATAACTCAAATTCAAGAAATTTTAATAAATAAAATATTAAATTAAAAAAAAAAATTATACAATTATTAAAATGAAAAAAAAATTGTTAAAATATAAAAAATGTAAATCTTTGCATCAATCATCAATCAACTTAATACATTATATAAAAAAAATTCACCTCAAAAGCTCAGTAAAAAAAAAAGAAAATAAATCGTTATTCATAAAAAACATCAAAGCACACGATTAAGCACAATATATCGATATATTATAACACTCATCGCATAAACCCTATACACACACTCATATCTCATATCTTTACCACAACCCTTTGAAAAAAAAAAAAAAATTCCACATTATTCCACATATTCAAAGCATAAACCTTTTCTATATAGATATACATCCTCTCCCACAACATAATATCTCTTTTGCCCACACACATATACCTCTCTTATATATATATATATATATATATATATATATATATATATATATGTATACACATAGAAAGAGAGAGAGAGAGAGAGAAAAAGCATAGCTTACGATCACAAGCGCCACATCAAAAGATCAGCAAAAACAGCTATGCTCAGCACACTTGCTTCTTCTACTCCTTCTTCATTCTTTATTCTTTTTTTTTATTTCACGCTTGCAAGCTCAGTCTCTACATACATACATACATACACTTGTATATAAAGATAGAAAATCACGGCTGCGGTAGGCCAAATTTGTGTATGTGTGTATATGTGGACCGAGGGTAAAAAAAAAAATAAAATAAAAAATGACGAAAAGCAAGAGAGGGCATATTACTCACACAAACACATACATACATGTGCACGTGTGTATGCCGGCGCCCAAAAGCTCATCTCTCTCTACATATCCCTCTCCTTACATTTATAAATGGAACAGAGCACTCCCTTGTTTCTTACACCCGCAAGAGAGAGAAAGCTGAGATTTCTTATTCTTTTTCTTCCTACAATACATACTATAACTTCTTCTTCTTCTTCTTCCTCTTCTCGTAAGCATATATAAGCCGCAGAACGTTTGTATGTAGCAGCACCAACGTTTTAATATAGATATTTATATAGGTATATATAGGTATATGCACACATACGGATTGAGTTAATTTAAATATGTATTTGTATGTGTATATATGTGAGTGAGGAAGAGTTAAAACTACTGAGATTCCAGAGAGACGAGAGATACACGAGAGAGAGATACTTTATATTATATCGAGTCAAAGGCAGTTGAGATTTGCGCGGCGTACCGATCGTATCGTTTTAATCTTCTTTTTTTTTTGTCTTTTTTCTGTACTTACTGTGCAGCGTGTGTGTTACGTTGTGATTTTTATGGATATAAGGAGATTAAAAAAAAATTATAGTTAGTTGTTTTTTTGTGAATAAAAATTGTGATATTTATATATGGGAAAATTGTTTTTATGTGTTGGGTAGTGATATGTATTATAAGTATAGCTGAATATTTTGTAGTTTTTTTGGTATATATGTATATGAGATTCACGTGTCTGGTGAAACGAAATATTGTGGATATTTTATTGTAAGAATGGTATTGTAATACCATTACTTTGCTGGATTTTTTTTTTTTTTTTAAAGCTGAATTTTCATTGTTATACCTATTGATATTGATATTATTATTTTAAAATTTATTGTCGATCATCAATTTGTGTATATATTTTTATATTATTGGTATGTTTGTTTTATTTTATGAATTTTTATTTTATTTTATTTCATTTTATAAATGTAGTTATATACGCGTGTACTATTATTTTGATATATCGTTGTTTTTTTATTCATACGTACATTTTTATTGCTTTAGAAAAACAAAGTAAAATGAAAAAAAAATGCGTCACGTTTTCTTTAACAAGAAATATCTTTTTTTTCCATCTATCTCTTTCTCTTTATACGTACACCAATATATGTTCAAATGACCGTATATATATAAATGAATATGCGTGCTCTCTTAAAACGAATCACTTGTGAGTAATATCACATATACCTACATACACGTGTTAAAGCATTAAATCTCATATATATGTATATCGATATATGCGTGTATAACATACATTTAAAAATCTAGTTCTTAAAAGAAAAAAAAAATAATAAGATTGTGTTTTGTAAACTTTTTATATCAAATTACAACTTTTAATTTTTCTATTGTATTACTTACATGTGTAAGGTATATTATCGCTCGAGAGTTTTAAATTTCTAATATTATCTTTATTTTTGTTCTGATTATTAAGATGACCAGAAAAAAGAGAGAGATAGATGAAGCAACGTGCACACATAAAATTAGTAATCAACGATCCATTTGATCTTAATGTTTATAATACCACATTGCACCATTAAATTTAAAAATAACTTAACTATTTTGATATACTTAGTTATTTTTATACGAAAAATATCTATTTTACTCGCATACCAAAAAAAAAGAAAGAAAAAGGAAAAACCCAAGCATAGAAAAATTTTTTTTTTTCGGAAAAGAATAAAAAAAAAGGAAATTTATTTTCACGGTCCAAAATAAAAAAAAAAACAAACGAGCAAAACAAAAAACTTCATAAAAAAAAAAAAGAAAGAAAAAAAAGGAAGAATAAAAAAATATAGTTTTCCAATAAAGCATTGAAAAGAGAAAAGCTCTTTCTCTCTATATATACTATATAACACCGACATACGAAACGTGCAGAATATACACACACACACACAAACACACACCTGTCACTAACATATCACAAAGTTCAACTAACCGTCCAATGTATGTACCTACATATAACTCTTACTTTCTATATATCAATGAAATTACAGCTATCAAAGTTTTACTATACATTATATATATCTATACCTATATATAAGTGTAAGCTTAGATGCAAGACAGAGAGAAATCATCGTTATAATACTTGTATACATTGGAAATGCGAATGGAAATTTAAATAAATTGTATCTGTTATCTAATAAAAAAAGTAGTTCTATATCAAATTTTATATAAATTGCAAGAGATATTTGATTTGATATTTATTTACTTATGATTATTTTAATGTAATTTTTATTTTCTTTATTTTCTCTTTTATTGCTATGTATCTAAGTTAATTTTAAGATTAGATGAAATAGTCATAAAATTACTTTAAACTGTACCTTTTTTATTATATTTATAAATGAAAATTCGAATTCTACATTTAATTTGTCATATCAAACTAATTTATCCTATAAATATTAAACAAAATTCTCTGCTTGCATTTTATAATAAAAAATTCAAATATAATCTACATGATTCTACACTATAAAACATAATTTAATATCATAACTTAATCTAGATACCAAAAAAGGTACTCTTATAAATTTATAAATAAATAATAATTCTTACATGTTACCATCCACTCTGACAATTTCCAATCCAAATTGTATGATTCCAACACTATAATATGTATATAAAGCACACAGCACCAACAGCACTTTTTTTAAAAATTCAAATCGCGCGAAAAAAAAGCTTGCATCAAGCTTAAATAAAAAATATAACAATTTAACACACCGAAATCTCACAATAATTATATCATTTTACAGGTATAAAAATTCAACACGACAATTATAAAATCTCAGATAATTTAAAAAATCATTTAGAAAAAAAAAATCACTCAAGATTATAAAAAAATACAACAACAGTTGGAGTTTCTTCCCCAAAAAAAAAATAATGCACTCGATTCTTCCCGCGTCCTCGCGATGACTGAAGCTGCAGACGGCCGGTTAGTAGTAGCCGGCGGTTCAACACGACTACTACGACTACGACTACGACGACGACTGTTTCTCTACCTCCTACTCTTCCTCCTACTACAACTGCTACTCCTGCAGTTACTACTGCCACCAGTAGCAGCATCAGCATCAGCAGCAGCAGCGTCGACGGCGGCGGCTCGGAGTTTAAAGAAGGAAGAGGAGGAGGTAACCGGCTCTTCCAGCGCCGCCGCTACTGCTAACACCAGCACCAGCAGTAGCAGCTATGTCGAAGAGCAAAAGCAGCTAATACAGAAGCAGCGTGTCTATCATCAAAGACGCGCGCGCAACCTCGATGTTTTAGCAAAAGCGCTTAGGGAAAGGGTCGACGAGGTCAGGAGACGTAGTAGTGAGCAGGTGATTTTTTTTTTTTTTTTTTTACCAACCTACCACCCTCTACTATTTACCACCCATCCCTATTTCTACTACTATGTACTATGATGACTCTTCTTAGAGACCCAGTTTATACTTGGTTTTTCATCTCGCTGCTGCTACCTATTTACCTATCTTATTCTATATGTGCTACTCTTCTTTGACACTCTTTTACTGCTCTTCTTTTTTTTTCTTTTTTTTTTTTTAATTTCGTGACCTGGTATAGGAAAGATTTTTTTTTTTTTTTTGGATAGGAAAAGGGTTGGATTAGAGAGATATGTGCTTTTTTTTGTTTAAGGAAAGGGGTAAAAGTAGAAGAGCAGCTTTTTTTTATTGCTGTAAAAAAAAAGGAAGACGGATAGTGGGTGATATGGGGGAGGAAAAAGGAAAAAGAGTTTTTTACGCAGTATAGTGTTTTTTGTTGCGGCTTTTAATGGGGATGAAGAGCTTTTAACACTTTATAATGTGTGTAATGTTATATGCGGGTATTATAAATTTTTATTTTATTTTGTTTATTTTTTTTTATTTTGTAATTTAATTTCAATTTTAGGTGATTTTATTTTATGAGAATATTTTTTTTTATTCTTTAAAATATATTGATTACACGGTGTTATTTTGTTTGATTTTAATTGAAAAATGTTATATCGGTTTTTAAATCATTGATATATTTTATTTACATACGCATATAGTAAATAAATTGAAGTGGCTTTTATTTTCATTTTTTTTTCTTTTTTTTCTTTTTTCTTTATTCTCAACGATGATGGTTATTCATATTTCGCAATTTGCAAGTCTGACTAAAAGTAAAAAGAAGAATAAAGAAAAAAAAATAATGAAAATTGCTTTTTCTCTTTGATATAACATGAAAATTGTAATTTACGATATACATACATACATACATACATACATACATACATACATATTTATGTATATAGGAAGGTACATTATCAAAAGACTATTTTTAAAATAATTTTCCACATGAATTTTCGTGAGCCAAAAAAAAAATATATCAAGAGCAAATGTGTTAAAGTCAACGTGTCTTTTACAAGTTTAAGCTAAGCTCCAAAAAAAAAATATGATCTTCATAAAATATAATTTAATGTGTCGCTTGCACGTATACCTGCAAGATTATACACAAAAAATCAAAAGATGGAAAAAAAAAATAAAATAGAAGAAAAAAAAATTCATAGTCTATTTTATATTCCTATCTTAAATTTTCACATAATAGTCAATTTCCACTTTTTTAAAGTAAAAAGTTATAGAAAAAAATAATGAAGCTTTTTAAAGTAGCTACCGTAAGCTCAAGTCATTTTGGCAAATTAAAAACTTTGCATATACTTATATTATAGGTAAGAAGGAGGGTGGGCTATATAATTTTTAATCAAAATTGCATTTCGTTATATAAGTTTAAATTCTAATTAAAATTCAGTACGCGAGCTTTTTCTATTTTATTTTTACTATTATTATACTTCGTATAAACCTACAGTATTTTTATTCAAACAAAGGATGCTCTTATGGGTAAATTTTTTTTATATAAACTTTATTATTTTGACGATACGATATTTTTGTTTGTTTTTTAGCTTATAAGGCTTACCGTACTTTAATGCCTTTATAATGAGTTGTTTACAAAGGCACTTGTAGAAATCGTTATTAAATATTACAGAAATATATAGGTAGTGCTTGTATCATCAGTTGATTAAAATAGAGATTTAAAATTTAATTAATAAAAATTACTTTATTTAACAATTACCATTTTAATTAATTTTTCAACTAATTAATTAAATCACTGTACTGTACATTGACCGTGTAATTCGTGAAAATATACTTTCTCTAAATGTCAAACGAAATATGCCAAACTTGCAAGAACAATTAAAATAATTGAATAACAAGCATTTATTCTAGCATTTTTAATTTATTCTCAGATATACCTATATAAAAGCTCTTATTAAAAAAAAAGAAAGTCAATTGTACTCACGCGATATTATGAAATATGCATATTTAAAAAAAATCAGAAAAAAATTGCTGTCTCTGCATAATATAATCAAGTCACGTGTACCTATACCTATACACACACTCGTCTTTAACCAAAATCACCTTACTCTATTTTCTCTATCTAAAAATCTCTCCCACACTACCACACCAAAAAAAAAGAAATCAATTTAATAAAAATCTAATTCCCTTCCATCACCAGCTAGATCTAATATTCCTAATCGACGCATCATCATCAGTCGGTGAATCAAATTTTCGCAGCGAATTAAATTTCGTACGAAAATTATTAATCGACTTTGAATTAGAACAAAATGCCACAAGATTAGCACTTGTTACATTTGCCGGAAGAGGTCAAATACAAAGACACGTGGATCAAGTGTCATCGTCGTCACGATATCTTATTACTGATCGTTTTGGTAAAGCTGATAAATGTAGGATACTCACACGTAGACTTGATGGTATTTGTTATACTGGTGGTGGTACATATACTTATGGTGCTTTAATGGAAGCTTTTGTAAGTATATTTTGTATTTATGTATGTGTGTAAATGTGTGTTTGTTGTAGTGGATAATTTAAATTTTCTATTTTGTTTTATCTTTTGATGATCGTATACGTATATTTGTATGTGTTACTGTGGGTATTGGATTGCGTTTTAATTAACTTGAGGCTTTGTGTGAGATTGAGCTTTGAGAATTTCCTAGTATATAGGGGTACCTATAATCGATTGGATTGCGTGATTTGCTTATTGGCTTTTAACGTATTATGGAATGTTTAATGATATATAGATTAAGCTACTGGCTGTTTGAAAACTACTTTTTTTTTTAGTTTTCTTAATTTAGAAATAGATAATTTAAAGATTAATAATTTATACTTTAATACAAATTATTGAAAGCTTTCATTTTTTGTATCACTTGATTATTTAAACAGTTTTAAAAAATTAAAACAAAGACTAATGTTTTATTAATCATTTTGTGAATTTTATAATTACGAGTTTTAAATTAACTTCACTACATTAAAAATACATTTAGCTTTATAAAGCACACACTTTTAAATTATTTCAATTTTTTAACTTTTAAAACATAATTTATAAAAATAAAAAGAATTCAAACTAAAATTTTTACAATAATTCAACATAAACAGTCAATACTAGAAAACAGTCGAACAAACTCAGAAAAACTAGTATTCCTAGTTACGGATGGCTTTAGTAACGGGGAAGATCCACGTTTAGCCGCAAGCTTACTAAAAGCTCTCGGAGCTACAATATTCACTTTTGGCACACGTACGGGTAACATCGATGAACTGAACGACATCGCAAGCTCACCAAGTTGTACGCACAGTTATCTGCTTGACAATTTTGCAGAATTTGAAGCTCTTGCTCGTAAAGCTTTACATAGAGGTATGTATATAAATATAGGTATATAGCCTGTATTTAATTATCGTTCGATGCTTTGTCGATGCTTGAAATTGAGGCAAACTTTTTGATTGATTGTGATCCGATGAATGGGATGGGTGATTGAGTCTACTTATATACTTTCTTATTATGCGGGGGCTGTCTGTTATAAAGAACGATTTTCTTTAAAGACGAGCTTAGCGTGTTATAAAGCTCTGTGCAAGCTCAAGTTTTGATTGACACTTGAAAGTATATAAAAGTATTGAGACTATCATGCTTAAAATTTTCGTTAAACCCTTTTTTTCATTTTAAAGAGTAATATCACAATTATTAATTTAATAGATGATTTACTGAAGATAAAAAAAAATGTTTTTTCAAGCGTATGGTGTGAAAATGATATTGTTTTTGTATAAAAAATAACTTAAATTATACTATTTTACAATGCGGAAGAAATTGAAACAAAAGAAAAAAAAGGAAGCGACAAAAGCAAACGATTTATATGTGTATGTCATTATTTGAATCATTTCCGTAGAAAGTCAAGCATTCGAGGATGTAAAAGTTATAAAGATCACTCGATAGTAAAATGACATCTCTCTTTGTATAGACAGCAAATTAGATTTCTCTTTATATTTGATTTCTCAACTTTTTTAACAATTTTATGATTTCATTCACTTTTTTTTTTTGTTTTGTTCACATTTTTGTTTTCTGTTATACTTCGAAACAATAGATTCTGTGTTTGGCTTTCAAATATATATACGCATTCCGATATAGCAGACGTACCATTTTTTTTTTCAAATATTGTTACAAGTCTTTTAAAGTCAACTACGTTTTCTCGGAAAAATAAAACAATAGGATATATGACGGAAAAAAAGTGAGAATTGTACGAACGTAAACGTTGTTCTTCGTTTTAATACATATCGAGCTTACATAGTTGTAAATTAAATAATATTTTAGTGTTGATTTTTTGGAATAAAAAAAAATACAACTGTTGATGAATGACAAATAAAACTTTATTTAATTATTTATTGATCACTATATTATGATGTTGGTTAATTAAGCATTTTATTAAAATAGAAATAACATAAATATTTATCATCTATATATGTACTCAAATTAGTAATGATAAGAATCGTTATTTATCGTACTTATTTGTAAATTAAATTTAAACCTACTTAAAACTAAAAAATATGAGAGTTAAAATTAATCCTTTATTGATAAATATATTTTTATTTTTACTAATCAGGATAGTTTTTATTTTTTGACTACCAAATAATCAGAAATAAAAAAAAGTTAGAAAAATTATGAATAATTTGTAAATAAATTTAAAAAAAAAGAAACAAATCATTTTGATTGAAAAATCATTTCAAGATTTTTTCCTTGTAAATTAGTCAACTTTTGAAATAAAACTAGTTTTGACCTTAATGAAAACGATCCGAATTTATAATTTAAGAGTTTCAAAAAAAAAATTCAAAATCTTTGCAAGCTCTAATTAATCAACATCGCAAGCTCCAACACAACGATGAGACACAGGCTAATCCCAAAATACTAATTCACTTATCATCTCATTAAATCAATGAATACCACAATAACCCATTTTTTTGCCATTAGATTTAAAAGCTGGCTCATACACATTAGTCGAAGACACGCGCGAATGCTCTCGCTTATGCGGCACTTCGGTTGGAAGCAGTGAAACCTGCTGCGATCCTCTAGCCAGCTGCAGCTGCGGCATTACGAGTGGACATTACGCTTGCATATGTGCTCCAGGCTACTTTGGCAATGGACTACTTGGCTCTTGTCGTCGTGAGTATATATTTACAATTTAAACGTCACGAGCTTTACATACTCTGATTTTTTACTGTCGATCCGAGTGGAATATGCCGACAGCTTGTTTGGATAATCAAAAGCTCAATGACGCTGCGCTTGCGCGAGAGCTTTTATATGTATGCCGAACGTGAAACATTTATGATTGTGTATAATGCTGAATTCTTTGTTTACCAAGACCCCGACAATAGGTCTTTCATTATTGCAAGAGTTATTGCTTTTCATTATTAAAACACACGCTGAAGTTGAAGCTTTATGAAAGCAACTTGTTTTATGTAATTCATTTTCATTGACATAAATAATTCAAGCAGATAGCATTGTGTTAATGCCTTATGTTGTTAAAACTACAGTTTGTTATATAATTAATAATTATTCTTGAATAATTTAAAAATAATATACTTTTTAAATATACTAGTAATTGATTAAGTATATTGATATTCAATATTACTGTGAAATTCAAAATTTTATTTTAAAGTTTAGTCTCAAGAAAACAAGATTACAGATCAGAAAAAAGTCATGTTATAACTATTAACTTTCTATAAATTTATGCTACTCGATAAGCTTGAAAAAAAAAATTATACTTTAATTTTTACTGTATTGTCGAAAATAAAATTTATAAGAAATTAAATATACTAAATAAATATTACAGCATGTCCAAACGGTACCTATGGCTGGCAAAACAATCCATATGATTTATCAGTGTCTTGCGTCTCCTGTCCTGATGCCAATCATATCACTTTAAGGATACCAGCTTTGTCTTCTCGTGATTGCATCTGCAACTCCGGATTCATTGGCGAACGAGGTATTTGCTTAGGTAAGATTAATCCTTAAAGACTTTATCTTTTAATAAAATCCTCGGCCGGCTGCGATTTTTGGTACGTCACCACCAAGAAGCGTGACATCGTCCATTGGATTGGGATACTTTATAAGCATACTTCCATATTTCTCTAATTGAAAGTCAGGCTTGCTGGCTAACCAACCGTACTGCAAATAAATTTACATATGTTCAGTTTTTTTCGTTTATTTTTTTCTAAGGATAAAATAATATCTATAACAACTAATTATTTTACATGATCTATGCCGGAAATAATTATTTTATAAACAATAAAAAAAAGCTTGTAATACTTACATTTTCATTAGTGGTTCTTGGGAAGGGCAAACTAGTACGTTCGTCGTTCAATTCCTCCGAACTATCAATCTCGTGAGCCAATTTTTTAGCGCACAACTTGTCGAGATCTCTTTCGAGTAGTCTGAAAAAAAAATATTTTATTAAAATAAGATCCAAAAACAATTAACATTACGATGCAATAATAATATCTTTTAAATACCTGTACTTGTCACAAAGCCATTGATAATCATGAAGCCACTTTATTTGTAAAGCCTTGGTCTTTTTCGCGTATTCGGTTAAATTTTTCGTTGCAGACACGAAATCAAATACTTTCGTACCTCGAAAATCCATCTCAGTTTTTTCTTTTTGAATTCACAAACTAACTACTAATTTCTCAAAATATGATTCAAGTTTCTTTACAAAAACATATTCACACAAAACCACACACCCTAATTATTTTCTTATAAAATTTACATAATTATTACACTACCACTATCACATCAACTCCAATAAATCATTCACAATATCCATCTCCTTATAATCATAAAAAAAAGTAAATATAAACACATGGGATATCACTGAATAACAGGAGGAGCAGGAGGTTCAGGAACAGGACGATCTGTCCTCCTCCTTCGTCGTTGTCGTTGTCGTCGTCTCGTTCGTTTTCTTTTGTTTCGTTTCTTTACGATAAGCTTAAGGATGTACTGGCTATACAGAATAGCCAACATGACAATAATGACGTGGTAAGACGCGATCGCGGCAACTTTGCCTGTAGTAAGATAGGGCTAT
>JAPYZE010003641.1:0-12954 GCA_030522805.1 Leptomastidea abnormis | reverse complement strand
AAAAGTTACAGCTGTTTTAAGCAGTTGTTCTATTTCTTCTGTGCAGAAAATTAATTTCGACAATCTGCCACATTTATCCCAATCAACTTTATGTTCCGAGCAATTTTTTTTCTTAAAGTACAACTCTTCAAGAGTAAATTCCCGCCTCGCTGGTGTTTCTATTTGCTTTCTTCGCGAAGCTACATTTAATCTACTAAAAAGTCAGTGGCTCCTAGTATGGGTCAGCCTGCTGTCCCCCACTATGGGTCTAGTTATCTAATACATCTTTTTACAAAAAAAATATAATTTTGTTTTTAACAACTTAAAAACATTTAGAACATCTCAAAATATTGTAAAATAGTCAATTTGGCGACAAAAAACATTCGGCAGGCGTCACATGCCAAAAAATATGAATTTTTAATATGTAGCTGATATAAGCGATTATTAGCTATTATAAGTTATAAAAATATTGTAAAACGTAATATTTTTTATAAATAAATTACATTTTAACTCGTGGATAAGTTTAGTTACCGTTCAGTCCTTAATATCTATGAAAAACCCATACCAGGAGCCAATTTTTGAAAAATCGAAAAACTTTACTTTTACAAGAACGCTGATAAAAAATTTCCTAGCGCAGATAAGGTCACCAAATTTTTTTTGCTATTAGAAGAGTGGCAGACGCACAAAATCTTTTTTTGTAATTGAAAATTGGTCTACCCGATCAAAAGTTACAGGCAAAATGGCTATGGGGTCCCATACTAGGAGACTCTCCCCTATATCACATATCAGCGATGCAGCTAACATTATATGCATGCATGTGCACTGTCAAGGGAGGAGGATCGAGAGTGCATACATTGATGCTTATTATATACGCGCAGGAGAAGAGTCACACAGATAAGAAACACAAAGGGAAAATGAATGAATGAAAGATGGGATGGAAAAAAGGGGACGAAAATGCTAGAAAATACTACAATATATAGGTATACCTATAACTATTTTAAAGGATAAACCAATCGTCTTTTCCTATATCCCGCATATGCAACCAAGCAGGATATCTCATATTATCGACACACCACAAAACCTGATCGGCAAAATTCGATACAATCCGATACTCTCGATTTCCATTCGATCTGCGCATATCTTGTACGACACTTCGATCCTTCCCTGGAGGTTACGCCAGTAGCGAGGAACAAAAGAATGGAGTAAATGTCGGAGGACTGCAGTGTCTGTATAGTAGCACACGAATGTAGCTGCCGAAGGAGATAAGCGAAGCGTAGCGCATATGCCTCGTCGGCGACGATGACGATACCAACGACTACGACGACGACGACGATGACATCGCCTGCTGCGTCGTCGGCCGGATGACGATGGCATATGTATGTGGAAGGGATAGGGGACCTTGAGGCCGCGCGTCACGTGAGGAAGAGAGGAAGAGAGAGAGAGAGAGAGAGAGAGAGAGAGAGAGAGAGAGAGAGAGAGAACGAGAGTGAGAGAGAAAGAAAGAATCGGAGTTCTAACGCATATATAGCCAGGCAGGTCGCCGAGGGCCTTGACCTCTCGCAGCCGCCTGTGCTTCTCATCCTCTTTTCCTCTTTCTTCCTTTCTTTCTTTCTTTCTCTGATCTGCTGTGCGTGCGTGTAACGCGCACTTCTTCTTTACTGCTGATGCCATGGAACGATGCTTGGTGTGTGCCTGATGCCTGCGTCTCTGTATATGTTTTATATGAAGGAAAAAGGCGATCGTTTTACTTATGTACATAATATATACGTAGATGATCGTATTTTTTTTATTTACTTAAACTTTATTGGTTACTTTTTTTTTTTAAATTAGGGAAAAGGTTGATAATTTTTTTATGACAAAATTACAAAATGATGTTTTTTTTTTACTTTTTTCTATTCATATTATTTTGTTGGATAAATGATTACTTAAAGAGTTGTGAAGAAATTGTTAAAGTAAAACAAATTAAAGTAATTTATTATTGATGAGCGTGTGAGGAATAATTTTTATAAATTATTCAATCCATTTGATTGTACGAATATCAAAAAAGCGATAAGCAAACTCATGTGTCTTAACTTATATTTAGTCGGAAAAATCTTGTATGTACTTTGATTTAATAAATACATGTAGCATTACATGTTATGAAGATTAGATATTTTCTATATCTGATTTTCTTAAAGACTGTAATTCTTATGATTTTACATCTAAATGGTATGCACTGTTGAAATTTTTATATGCACCTAAGAGCGTTATTTTTTAATCTAAGAATATTATTACACTTACACACAATTTGCCACACATCTCGAAGTTGAACAGCTATTTAACGTTTAATTTATCTATCATCGTCAATCTTTTCTTTAATTAAAATGAATTTTTCATCTAAAATCATTTGCATTCAAAAGATTCTAATTAAAATTAACATCTGCGTTTATGATGTTGCAAAAAAAAGGATGAATTATGATATTATACCTACTGTTGCTGCTGCATAAAAAGCACAGAAAAATTATTAGTTTCAAACCATATAAGTGTATACCCTACACACACACACACACACACAACAAAAGCCTTTTTGTATATATCATTATTTTGAATCATAAACGTGTTAAAAATTATTTTGAAAGTCCTACTCAGCAAAAAATCTCGTGGTCTCATTTTTTTTCTTCTCTCTTATTTTATGCATATATATAAATTTATTCATCGTTTCAAAACTCGGTGTTGCAATATATAACATTTTAAATAAACGCGCAATCGTAAACATGCTAAACTACAAGTTAGCTATATGTAGCTACAACTACAGCTTCAGCAGCAGCAGCAGCAGTCGAGTCGAATAAATCTATATATCCCTGGTAATATAAAAGCGTAGAAAACCGCTATCAATTATTAAGAAACTGCTAAAAAGCAACTACTCTTTTCTCTCTCTCTCTCTCTCTCTCTCTCTCTCTCTCTCTCTCTCTTTTTCTCTCGGCGCTTTTATCACTGCGCGCACCGCTGAGGATTACAATCGTAAAGTAACTGCCGCCGCGTGGACGTTCGTATTATAAAAACTTTACTGTACTCTGTGTGTATGTGTGTAAGCTATACGCGGGATACAGTGATTTCATAAGTCAAATTTAAGCTTACTATACTGTAAGTACCAAGTGTAACAATTACCAGCTTTTCTCGAGCGATTAAAATTATTTTCGCGTGTATAAAATATAAAAATACATATATCTCAGTAAAAAACTTTTTACTGTATATAAAGTACAGTTTTCGAAATATAAGCATCAATAACTGTTATACCGTCAATCGTATACCTTTACGAAGCGTCAAATTCAAATGTCATATTTTAAAAATCATCAAAGTTTAAAAGAGCCGCAATAACGAGAGATTGTAATACAGCCGAAATAACAAGAGCCAGCGACCCAAAATTCGCGACTGAAAAAACAAATCCCGCAATCATTCCATGAGTGGAACGATATATACTTCTCGACTGCACTGCATATATGCACTCGGATTCGTGTCCCCTTATTTCGTGTTGTGTATAGGACCCCGAAAATGGTGCGCTTCATATACAGTCAGAGCAAAGTTATAAGTAAGGCGCGGGAGTCGAAAAAGGAAAGGGAACAGCAATGCTGTTGGCCTGTATACATATATAGGTATACCTATATATAAAGGCGTCCTTCCCGCGTGGATCGCGTGGTGGCTGTATAGAAACAGAAACAGCAGCCATCCGATGATTCTTGAATTGGCTTTATTCGAGTATAAGAGAAAGAGAAAGAAAAGAGACTTACTTACTCGCGAGAGAGAGAAAGAGCGGTAGTAAAGATTGTACAGTTGCAACGGATCCGGTTGCTCTTGAAGTTTACAACTCTTGCGGCAGATCCCCCCCTCCCCCACCCTTCTTGGGCATCTCATCCATTTCCAGTCCAGGCTAATACTGCAGTGCCTCTTTGCTCCCGATTTTACACATATAGATTCTGCTAATTTTCTGCTTTGATTTTTTATTTTAGCTGATTTTTGTATTTTTTTTTATAATAGTATGCTGTAGATTAAAGTAAAATCAAAATTTAAATTTAAAAAAAAAAAAGCAGTACTTTTGTGAAAAGTTTTTCTTGACTTGTGTCATTTTGTCTGAATAATGAGAGTAACAAAAGATTAGTATTTTGTTAGTATTTATATTTTCTTCAAATTAGACAAAAAAACTGTAGAAAGTTGAGATATAAGTTATTTATGAAAATAACTTCCAATAGAAACAAAACTTTTTTTCCCATAAAAAAATCAACATAAAGTAGAAATTTTTCTCTCTTTTGATCTTATTTTCATCCCACAGTTTCACACATATACATACACACTTACACACACACACCATACTTTATCAGAAATTCATCGAATGCAGCTTCGCTTACCACCAATCACCAAAGATCCAAAGATGATCCAAGAGAGAAAGAGACTAGCGGCAGCTACCTTTTAAGAGTCTGCGCAAGGCTGATAAAATTCTCAAGCTGATGTGCAGCAATACAGTATAACAGCAGCAACAGCAACATCGCAAAATATATCTCCCATCCTCCCTCTTCCATATATATATACCAAGTAAAATTCTCCAAGCAATTACCTCGTGACGATGATCAAGTAATTTCTATGCATTGACCCGCAACCCGAAGATTTAATAGCCGGTCGAGAGAGAAAGAAAGAAAGAAAGAACGTCGTCCACACACCATCGTATATAGGTATAGCCAGTCTTACAGGCAATTGCAATGTACAGCGAGAAGCCGGTAATCAAGCTGCTGCTGCTGCTGCTCCCGAGTGGGGGGGAGGCGCTCTATTTTTTCGTTTTCGCCACCGAGAATCGCCGCTCTGCCACCACCGCCGAGAGGCCTGGAACCGGTCGAATTCCAATCGAGGACCAAGAGAGAGAGAGAGAGAGGTTTTGCTGTTGCTGCTGTATAGATCCGAGCAACAACTCTCTCGCTTTGTTCGCAAGCGCATGTGTGTATATATAGGTACACGCAAGCGCGGGCGACTTTTAAACTGCAAACTCCTCCCTCTCTTACCTCCTCCTCCTACCTATCGTAATATACCCTTTGTGGCTACTTTGACTTTTTCGTACATATCTATATACCTATATACCAGACTCTGAATATTATTAAGTATAAGCTTGCGCGTGGAAATCGTTTTTGCTGCAGTTACGCTTTATTTCTATCTTGCGTGAGCTTGAATTACGAGCGGGCTGGATTCACCTTTTTTTGTTTTTGTTTTTTCTTGTTTGTTGTTTTGCTGGTACTTATATATATATTGTAAGTAGTAGCTGAGATATATTTTTTGATGCCGGCGGCTTTTTGACTGGAGAACAATGAACGCAAGCATAAAGCAGCAGATTGGCTGGTTGTATCTACGCGGGGGTGTATATTATATTATATTATAGGTATATGTATATTATATACCGATCGGGTTTGGATATAGAGATTTTTTTTATTTTGGACACTGGTCTTTTCTAGGAAGTTAAACTGAGCGCGGGTGGTTTATCGGTTACTTGCACACACCAAGATAAACGTCAAATGTTTTAGGATCAAGATCGTAAATTTATAATAATTGATGAACATGTATCTACCTATATGTGTGAGGTTTTGTTGCGGGTTAACGATTTTTACCGATTTTACAGTTTAGATATAATATTTTTCTCCCTCACTCATTCTCTTGGACTATTTTCTCTTTTAAAACGTGTTCTGGAATTTCGTTGCTGTAATAATTTATCATAACCACTCTAGCTGACGTTTTTTAATATATATGAGATCGATGAGGTACATGTGTGCGAATACCAAGTACTTCTTTATTCCCTCGAATGAAATTTGTAAATTAATATAGGTACAAGTTGGAAGTCTTTTAAAAAAACAAAAAAATTTAAAAAAGAAGAAAGAAAATCCAATATTTTTAATGTAAAGCAAACTTCAAAGTCAATTCGCACAACGGGTAAATGCTCGGTGGTCCGGTCAGCCAAGGTCCATCCCGCGATCATCTATATTTATTTTATTAATCGATAAAAAGCACAAGAACAGGTTCCGGCAGCAAAATCCTCTTCTTTCTTTCTTTCTCTCTCCTTGCAAGATGTTCACCCAACTCTTCTTCTCTTTACAGCCGAGACCAGTTTTCTTTCCAAGAGAATCCGGCTTCGACGAGCCTAATGGTTAAACACTCGCTGATCCGCCCCCTTGTCTTTCGACCCGCGCTTAATAATTTCTTTCTTCTTTCACGACGCGAATCTCTTGGGCTTATGAAAGTTTGCTCTCAAAACCACAAAGAATACAGGTATAACATGCACAGCGGTAGTATCAAACTTCAATGAGATTATTGCCACATTGTGTATATACTTGAATTGATATTTTGCACAAATTCATATTCATATTTTATTAAAATATCCAGATTATTAATTGTGCTAGTAAAAAAATAATTAATTTAAAAAAAGAGAGAAAAGGAGAATGAGAAAAAGAGTTTACTCTCGCATTTATGCACTTTTAATTCCCACGTAACTATATCTCAGACACGTCGTTCATAAACAGGCACACATACTCTCTTTTCCTTTTTTTTTTTTTTTTTCAATAAAAGCACTTTGAACAAGCTCATCCCCCAATTAACTCTATGCGCTTATAAGAAAGATACACAGCCTTCATCCATTTCTCTCTTGGTCTCTCACGGCATGTCGCACTTACCGTTCATAGATACCTATACATGTATATCGCAGAACCGTACTTATGTCGTCCAATACTGTGACGTCGCGAAGAAAAAAGATCAGCCGGAGGCTATTATATCGTATTCCGATGTGAAAATAAAGAGAGAGGATGTATATCAGTATACACTTCGCACCGCTACGCCTCAAGCAGAAGGTCGCTATATTAATCTACGTGCGTAAATGTGTGTGGTCAGATTTTTTTACCGTACTTATTGCAAAAACGAATACGTGAAATTTTTACCGAGATTTTTTGAAACTACAATCGAATCGTTACATGGCTTTTTTTAAATTTGTTTTAAATTATTTTTTTATTCTTGGTCAGTGTCGCGTCTTTGAATTTTCTATAAAGAAAAGACCGAATCCTTTGAATTATGCCAATTAAGTTATCTATTGACTAGAAATAAATAGATATTTGAAGATTTTTTTTAATTTTTTCTGATTTCTAGACGTCTATAAATTTGAAATTACTTTCTAAAAAATGTGCCTGTAGGGGTGTATCATATTACCTATACATCAGTTGAAAGTTGTATGTCATCTTTATTATAATTAGATAATAAATACGTAAAAAATAATAACAGAAAAAAAGGAGTCTTAAAAAAAAAATATAAGCTGTGGCATTATCTTCTCGATCTCTTATACCGTATACTTTCGCCAGTAGTTTTCCTAAGATCGGTGTAGTTCGTCATCCACATAATTCTTTTCCGACCAAGACTCATCAATAATACAACTATCGTTATGTTTCTTTTTTCATTAGATTGGTACCTAGATATAAATAATTTCTTGACTAATGTAATTATTCATGTGCGATCAGGACACTAGTTTCGCATATATTTAGCTGTACATGAAACATATACACACCTGTTGCTTACATCAGAAATTTTCCCAGAGTTTAGTACCACATAACACCAAGAATTATTCCATCCTCGCATGCTTCGTGACATTTTCAAGCACATCTACCTACAATATGCCACCTCTCCTTGCTCCCAGCCACATGCTATATCCAGCTTTCGAACGGACAAGCCAGATCGTCATCATAGCACTCTCATGTGGCAAAGAAAAAGCTGTTGCTGATGATGCTGCTGTTATTATATGTAGGTAGCAAGCCCGGAGGCCAAATCCATCAATCGTCATTGCTGTATTCACATACACTTGTATATACACTCGCAACACGCAGAGGCCATCGCTCTCTTCGGTGTACCTATATATAGGTATTATACATAGTTGCGAAAGCAATTGTCGCGAGTGTACACATACGCGTAACTCGGACTCGCTATAGCGATGAAGAGGAGGAGAAGGAGGATTAGAAGGAAAGGGGAGGCGAGGTCGTCCCCCGATAGTATATATAGGTATAGTGGTGCTGTGTTGCTTCTGTGGCGCGTCGCGGTCCGTTCGCGTTCGCGCGCGGGAGGTCGTGCGCTCGCGGCGCGAGAGATCGAAAGTTGAGGCCTTTCCCACACAGCGCGAAAGGTGCGCAGAGCCTCAGTGTGTGAGTGTGTGTATTTGTATGTATGTGTGTGTGTGTGCGAGAGAAAGAGAGCTCCATCCATGGTGCTCGATATCGCGCAAGCGGTTATAGGCTGGGATAAGAAGGAGGAGGAGGAGGGAAGGGGACAGGTGCGCGCGTCCGGCCGCAGGCTAACGGTATATACGAGCAGCACAGCCACGAGGAGAAGGAGGAGGCCATCGCCGCCGCTTCTCTTACAACCGTTGCCTATATACATACGTGTGTACAGGTATAGCTATATACCTTACGTTATAAACGCCCGGAGGGAGGCTTCGTGAATACGCGGAAAAGTCGTTTACAGCAGAGACGCAGCAACATGCCACGGAGGAGCTTTGCTTGATACCTATATACCAAGGGGATTTTCACTCGTGAAATCGATTTTCATTTTAACATGTGAAATCAGTGAAATCGATTTGAAATCTGTGATTACTGAGCCATTTAAAATGCATTGAAATCGCTTGAAATCGCTTGAAATCGATTTCAAAGTGAAAACCCCCTTGCTATATACTCTCCTGCTGCTGCTGCTGTGATGCTTGATCCTGAGCGAGAACTACTCCCATATACATATACCACATATCCCTGCAAACTGCATCTCCTTTATAATTGATGCTGTAAATTTGCAAAGCTACAGCTTCAATCAAGTCACGCGTTATATAGGTACGCGCTTGAAAGTTACTTTGTGCGTGAAAGATACGATGTGGTGGTGGTGGTGGTGGTGGTGGTGGTGGTGGATGACAAGCGTAAAGTGGATTGCTTCCGCGTTATTTTGCAGTTACATACACCTTGTGTGTGCTTATACTATATGTCTCTTTTTTTCCCAGACGAATAAATTTTGATATTTGTTAAATTTGGGTTAAAACGACGGGAAATTCTTTGCATTTATGAATTTAAAGTAAGGAAAACAATTTCTTTTTCGAGACAGCCTTGTCGTTGATCATGCAGTTAATTATTCATCCCCTTCGGTGGATGATAAATAGATCGATCATCGTGAATTATTTGAAACAAATCAAAAGGTCAAAATTCATTTTGCAGGTAAAAAGATATATATATAATTACGGCATTATTTGAATATAATAGACGTATAGTGGCTCTCAGTGTGGTATATCTAAGCTGAAAGAGACACGTACCTGCATATACATAAACGAAACAGTAGTATATATCATTGTTTAGCACATAGTAGTGTGTGTGTGTGTGTGTGTGTGTGTGTGTGTGCTGTGTGTCTCGAGGACCCGGAAAACCTGCCAGTATATGTAACTACTTTTATAACTACTGACAATCGACTGAGATCGTATATAGCCTTGCTTGCGCCATATATACACGCTAGCTAATTACCTGGTATGCGCCGTATATTTTTCTCCCACCCTCAATGTACTATTATAGAGACAGGCTCGTAAAAAAAATTTTTCGTTCAATCTCACTCTGACCTCTTGTCTGTTTCTCTTATCGTTAACGGGTTGACTATGTGGATAATGTACAATTAAAGTCACGCCCTTATCAACTTTTTTTTTCTTTTCGATTTTGATACCATACAGTTGTTTGTATGGTATTATTTTGAGATGTGAATTTATTAGAAAATAGATTAAAAAAAAAAATTCAATTCACGTATTTGTATACTTAATTCACAACTTATTAAAAATTGAAAAATCCATCAAATTTTATATAACTCGTTTATTTCATTCAACCTTATTAAAACTACATTTTCACGAGCAATTAAAAAAAAAAGTAAAATGTTTTTAATGATCTCGTTTTGAAACTCTACCTATACAGAATAAATATTTATTATACTGCCATGAGAAACTTTGCATTTTGAATTTGTATTTTTAAATTCCCGATACACATTAGCTAATCAATAAATCTACTTAAAGTTTTTTTTTTTTTGTCTTCGAATCAGTTTTCCATTCACTCTGTGTTTTATACCTAATATCAACTTATCGCTACATAGGCTTTCATTAAATTAAAGTTCGAAAGCTTGTATTCAAATAATAATATCTTTGTCCTCTGATACAAAATGACACCGGTTCTTTCTCTCACTCTCTCACTCTCTTTTGCTGGTAAGACATTAATCCGGTTATTTTATTGTCGCAATTATTTAGATAGGTCCAAACGCAGCCGACCAGGCGGGCGAGAGCTGCTGTTATGGCTGTAAAATTTCAATGTATCACACCGTGGTATAACTAGGAAGCCGATTAGATCATCGTGTGATAACAACACGTACAATTACACGTACACACGCGTATATATTGGCGCTTTATAGCAGTCCTTAATTTCCAAGTGTGTATGTGTGTGTGTGTGTGTCTACTGATAAATAGGTCGGCCTGATTAAAAGTAAATACTTAACGTAATAATTCATGGGTTAAATCAATACCCGTAATCTTGATTACGTTATATGCGTATATATCTACACGTATATAATAATATACAAAGCTATATTATACTGTTAGATATATAACTACAACTTATATATATTTATTTTGTCGTTAAAGACGTTTGTTAAATGAACTTTCTAATTATTACACATTCTTATCAATTCCGATAATTCAATTGTCACGCTTATTCTAATTAATTATTATAAATCCTTATACAGCTATTTTATAAGGATTTACAGGTATACTTTAAATTCATGATACAATAATTTTAATAGAAATTTTAAAAAACTTTTTTAACAAATTACTTTTCTTAAATTTTTTTTTTTAATCAGCTATACCATTTCTACTTCGAACCTGTATCAATATATTTCAAATCAAAATCCAAAAAAGCCCTCGTAGATTTGAAAGATTTCAGTATATGTATATTTACTCGCAACTCGCAAAGCCCTCTCATTAAAATTTTGTAATTGCTTCTCAAGGAAAAGGCGCATACTTTATACTAACAATTTATACGAGCTCAAACATATATACATACATTATAAAAATTCGTATGGCTAAAATAAACCAGTCTCTCTCTCGCTATTTCACGTGTGCAATATTTGCGGATATGTATACAAGCACATTGCGAGTGCGCAAGTTTTGCAAAGCCCCAAAAGCAATAAAGCCCAAAAATATATATGTATGTGTACATTAAGTACTGAGCAAATTAATAGCATTAATTCAGCTTGCAAAACTGGGCTCTCTCTTTCTCTTTTTAGCGCGACATTTTGACAGGTGAGTAGAGAGAAAGAGAGAGAATTATTGCGATATAAGGCAGCAGGCGCTGCTCTAAGTATAGAAGTAGAAGGAAAAGATTCTATATTCCATATCCCCCTCTCGCAGCACCAGCAACAGTTCTGGTTCTTCCTTCGTTTTTCCATTCTAAGTTAGCTGCTAGTCGCTAAACGTTCCTCCTCCTCCTTCAATAGCTTTCCTTTTTTTCATCTCCTCTCATTCTTACTTCCCATCTATTTTCGCTCGACCAATAAGTCCTCCGGCACTATCCGTATAGCTCTCGTATCGCGTATAAATATATCATGTAAGGTAGAAAGAAATAGAAAAAAAAGGAGCGAGACCTACCAAAGGTATATAATAATAAATCCGTGCGAGAAATTGCACAGCGGTGCTGGTGGTGGTGGTAGTGGTGGCTCCAGACCAAGGACGTCGAGATTTGCCCTGCGCAACACGCCATGTGTGCGTATATGCACTCGTCGTTCTTCAAGGAGAATCTCTTTTGCTCTCTCTCTCTTTCTCTTTTTTCTCTTTTATGTACCTATACGCGCATCTCTTATCGGCAGGCAGGCTGACCACCGCCAGCTTTTCTAATTTGCTGCGGCCACCGCATATACATTTACTTTCCATAGAGCCAGAGTCTGTGGAGAACACACACTAGTGAGTCTCTCTTTGGTTTCTTCATCGAGATCTCGAGGAACCGGATGAGGTCGTTAATTTTACCAATTGGATTTTCCTTTTTATTTTATCTTAGCTGCTGCTGCTTTACTCGAAAATCGAGAGCTTGCTGGAAATTCAGGTTTTTGCTCTCGATGTATAGTAGCTTTTACAGGGTAAGATTTTTTTCTTTTTCGTTTTTCTTGAACGAGGTAGGTATATTGCAGACTTTATAGGGATGTGTGTGTATATATACTTTAAAATTTACGATATTGCAAAGTACTTGTAAATACGAGTATTTAGTAGACGTACACTTTAATCATGTTTCTTTTTTATTTTTTCTTTTCTTTTTTTTTTCTATTTTAATATTGAGAAATTCAAGTTGGTTCTTTGATAAAGTTTTACAAGATTATATGGCTTGATCAAGATTATATATTATACTCAAAGAGTTGAATAACCTATAGCTATACATAAGATAGAATTACTTTAGAAATGATCAAACATGATATTACCACGTTTCAAAAAATTTTTTATAACCGTTAAATAAAAATATTAAGATTTTCTCTAGTCAATTTTCCAAATAAGATTTATAATTTTATAATTACAAAAATTTATGAATAATTATTAATTATTAAATCACAAAGCACATAATGATTTATAGAAGCATATCATTATTGTAAGCAAAATTATTCTTGATACTGTTTGACTAATCAGTAGCGTCTATAGGCTTTACTCACAACACAGTAGCAAACTCACACGTTGAGCATTAAATATACGACGACGACGACGAGTTAGTTTCCATCACGCGGGCGCGAAGGTCGACGGCAGCGACGGGACCGGAAGTGGACCGGCCTTGCGCCATACAAGGAGACGATACTCACACACATACACACATTAATACATGAGAACCGTTATAACACGCTACACGCGTTCCGGAAAGCTCGAGCTTGTTCTCCTTCTTTCTGCTTTTATATATA
>JAPYZE010003640.1:0-13708 GCA_030522805.1 Leptomastidea abnormis | reverse complement strand
AGAGAGAGAAAGAGGGGGAGGGAGAGTAAAGGTTCTCTCTTCTCTCAAGGACGTCGTCCTATAGCTGTGCGCTTTTATACGGCCGACGCCGCGGCCCTTCTAATAATGTCCTGCTTCTTTTTCTTTGGCGAGCTCTCTGGTGTATGCGGCTTCTTCTATAGTTCTTTACACTGTTGTTGTTGTTATTACTATTGCTGCACTGGTGGTAATAACTGCAGCACGTCCATTTGGCGCGCTCTTCTCCTTACTATATTTCCAGTATAGGAGCTTACCCCGTATCTTCGTATGCAGGCTACCAACCCGTTCGATTCAATATTGTGGCTTCCCCTTCGGACGAAGCGAAAACGAAGAATGGCGCGCGGTGCGGGTGACTGCAGAGTGCACTAGTGCAGGACGAGACTTTCGCTCGCAACTGGACGAGGAGGAGTAAAGAGGGAGACCAAGTGTATATATAGAGATACACCTATATATAAGCACGTATACAGGGTACGCGAGGCAGAGCTACAAAACAAGGGGAAAGATGGATGCTGCAAATATTATGGGGGATATATATATCTACATAGCTAAAGCTTATAAAGAAGGGGAATCGCGCGTGGGAGTAGAGGCAAGGGTTTATATGACTTGTTACTACTGCTTACCTGCGGATAAACTAATAAAAAACTGCTGCTCTATACTCAGCTTGCCGGCGTCCCGCGCAAGAGAGGAGCCGATCTGTCTCTCACAGCACTCAGAAGCTTCTGTGTGTTGTATCCGCTCGCTCTGTTATACCTATCTCACAGCTGCGCGAAGAATGACGGTTATGATATGACCCGTAACCGTTGATCCCCGCTTTCTCCTCTTCGCTTTTTCTCTTGCTCGGCCTAGCCGACCGCCCGCGCCGCGCGCAAGTTTTGCGGGTGTGTGTGCGTGTTTTAGTGCAGGCTCTCGGTTATTATGCTGATGGAAAAATGAGATAATAATAAAGGAGAGATTAATTACTTTTTGATATTGAGTTAAAATTCAGGTTGATGATTGTGTTGACGAACAATTATTTTTTAAATTAACTTAAAGGATCTAATTTTTGTTATATTAAAACTTTTCTCTTAGAAGTTAATGTAATAAGTATTGATTAAATAATTAAATTTTTAAATAGATACCTGTATTATTTTTTTGTATTGATGTGTAATTTGTTTTTCCTTTTTCTAACCGTAAAATTGCAAATTTTTGCAAGTCGTCAGGGCTCGTTGACGGTTTGATTTTTATCGATTTTCCTTTTTCTAATTCCAAGAGCTGTATTGGAGCCTATATTTTGAAAATTTTTTTTTTCGTTAGTCGACTTGATCACGTGGGCCAATCGTAAAATTCGTAGCAAGTCTACCAAAATAGATAAAATAATAGAGTTAGAGATTTTATAAAAAATGTATATTTTTAAATATTGTAATAAGAATATTAACGTTAAATATTTTTTTTGCTATATATTTAATATTTAATTTTTCAATAAATAAAAATTATTAAAAACAAATTTAAGAAGGACTAATAAAAATAAACAAATATTGTAAAATGCAAAATAAAATTAAAATAAATTTTTTTGGTATTTTATATTTTTTACCTTATTTTATCTAAATTTATATTTTAAAAAATACCAGTATAATTAAATTATTACTCAAAATTTTTAAAAACGCGATCACCGCGTATTATTTTTTGTAGCGTATACATAAAATCAGATGATTTGTGTTGACATTTCTGCTTGTTTATAGATGTAGTGCGTATTATGCATTCTTACACTTTAAGTTCGTAATAATAGTTTTTATTATGACAATTTAAATTTTAAATATTTATAAATGAAGTAAATAATAAAAACTAAATCATGGCTGCATCAAATGATGATGACGACTTTTGGTATGGTAGTGAAAAACGATCATTTTGTTTTGAAAGTAATGAGGTTAGTTTTTACAATTATTTAAATGCTAAGATTTTTGGCCAAAAATTTTTTAACCATTTTATTTTTTTAGACTGATAACTTATTTGGAGTATCCAAGACTGGTACAGCTCAATTAAGAGCTGGTATTTCAAGTATTCAAATCAACGATAGCAGTGTAAAATTTGATGAGCCACAAGGCAGTATCAAACCACTTTTGTCAATTATTTCAGATAGTACTTTAGCAAAAAGTAATTTTTTTTTTATATTTATAAAAAAGTAAAATTAATTCTGTAAGTAGTATTAACAAAAATATATTTCCTAGTCCTTGAAGCGGATAAGCTACAGTATATTCCAGATGAGTCTTCCAGTATGAATCCAGATGATACATTAAAAAAAATATTAATTGGTCAGCCATATTCATTAGAAAAATATAGATCACTTGCTAGTAAAACAGCCCTACTTGATGCTGCCATAAAAAGTGGAAATGGAAATGCCATTTTAGGGGTTTGTTTTATTATTTCATTTTATACAAATTTTTGAGACTAGAAATAAATTGTTGTAATCAAACTTTTAGATAATCTTATTTATTAAAAAAACATTAAAAAAGAGTCTAGTTCAAAAATTATTGATTGAGAGACCAGATGCTATGTCTATATATATTCATTATTTATCAACAACAATGTGCACAAGTGAAATTTGTGATTTATTAACGTAAGAACAATTGTATTATATTATAATATAGCATTTTATTTCATTGTTATTTTCAATGTATAATGCAATTGTCTAAATTTTTTTTAGTGCTCAAGGGAAAACAGTTGATGCTGCAGTAAGTTTATTGTTATTAAATTTTTAATAAAAAATGGTTTCATATTATAATTTTATTTTTAGATACGATGCTTAAATATAACTTTAAAAAATATAGATAAAACAAATTGCAGTACAGATTTATTGCTTTCTAAAATTTCAAAACAATATAACATGTTATTTTTTAATCTATCAGATTGCAGAGAGACTGCATTTGTTCAATCTTATATCAGACTCTTAGGTAATTTATTTTTATACTTTTATACTTTTTGATCAAATTTACTAATTGAATTTTTTTACCAGAATGGCAAAAAGATACACAAAATAAATTCAGTGAACCACTAAAAGTAAATTCAACAGCATTAGAATGCTTAAGATTAACCTGCAAAGATTTTTGGGGGCTTCCAGAAACCAATAATCTTTCTCCATTAGCATTAGTTCAAAATCAAGACATTTCTTCTAAGCAATATGAAAAAGTGGCAATTATAACTAGAGCATCTATTCATGCCTGGGATGATATAATTAATTTACTACATAAAAAAGTAAATTTTATGTCAAACAAAATTAATAAATAAAAAAAAAAAGATGAAATACTTAATTCATAACAAATTTTAATTTTAAAGGGTTGGCTTGGTGGAAAAAAATTACAAACTCATTTGTCTATAGAAGAGGTCTTAAAACTTTTACAAAATCAGCAAGCACCATCTGGTATTATGGAAAAATTTTTACAATATGTGGATAGTGGAAAACGTCTGCAAGTAGCAAAAGATTTAAATTGTCATAAAGCTGTCATTAACGTAAGAAATAAATTTTTCTTAGCTTCAATTTTAATTTAAAACCATGATCACAAAAATAATTTACTTTTAATAGATATTGAGTTCTCAAGGAGATCGTACAGCTTTATTAGAATATAAAGCAAGTCTTCGTCCACAATCAGAAGAATACTTTTATGCAGAAAGTATTCTCTGTAGTACTTCAATAAGATGGAGAAATTAAGGTCTTAAAATGGAAATGTTTTTGTAAATAAAAATGTACAGTTATTTTTAAACTTTAAAACAAAGAAAATATAAAAGATCTGTTTATAAATCTACATTTTATAAAATGAAAAATAAAAGTGACGCGTCAGAATTATAAACGCCTATAATTTTTATAATGAAAATTTTTATTAGAAATTTTAAAGGTACAAATATATATTTATATATTTTAAATTTAGAAAAATATTTATTACAAAATACAATGCTGGTGACATCGTACAAAATTCATTACGTATAATATATAAAATACAAAGACTGAATTAAAGGTTTTATCAAGAATTAATCACGGATCTATAAATGCTTAAATAATAAATCTATTAAACTATGAAACTTTACAATTAAATTTTCAAGAAAATATGTTATTTTAGTAACAATTAAACAAATAATTAAGTAACTATAGGCAATGTATTCTTCAGCAGTATAGACTTCAATGTTATCTAAATTTTAACAGCTTTTGTCTTAAAATACTTTCAAGTCCAAGCTTCTCTAAAACACATGTTCATAGGTAATTATTAAATGCTCTTCATTTGCTGTCACATCAGCTTGAAACCTTAAAAAATTTTCAAGACAATAACTATTTAAACAATGTAAATAACTATTGAAATGTATATCTGATGGTAACAATCATTTGGTAAGGGTTATGATGAATTTTGACAAATGCATAGTTTAAAGATTTACCAGTCATAAGCTGTTAAATAACAGCTGTAAGAATTGATAATTGCTCAAGAATTATTCACCTAACTATAACTTCAAAAGTCTAATAATAAATATTATTTTATAAAAATAATTTATTCAACTACAAATCCTTAAAGAAATTATCAATTCTTCAAAAAAAAACCTTACACCTTATGACTTCATATACCAAAAAATATCACTCTTATCTAAGAAGTCAGACCAGCTGAACTTTGTTTACCAAAAATTAACTATGCAATTTTCAAAATTTACCAAATCTCTTAACTATCCTTGACATACTCACTGCGCGCTTTGAGCAGTGGGTGGAGTGGCCAAGCTAGTAGGCATTTGTGGTGGTGGTGGAGGATAGGAGAAAAAGTAGGGCTGGCCAGGATAAGGAGGATAACAACCATCTGGCGGTGGAGGCTGATTAGGATACATTGCAGGTGCTGGAGGATATACAAATTGCGAGTAGACAGGCTGATACTGAGCAGGATAACCATCGACCGGCTGATACATTGGCGGTTCTGTCATTTCCGATGTCGGTCCAATATACGGTACCTGAACGTAGCCTGGCGGTCCTGGATAATATGGACCTAAAAAAAGCCGTTGCGTATAATTAAAACATTCAATTTATCAGAAAATTCCTATTCAGTAGACAAAAAAAAATATAAAAACCTGGGAAGTTCTCGGACTCAGCTGGATATGGAGCCATGGGCATGTATTGCATTTGATTGTACGGTATTGGATAGGAATAGGCACCATTCATAGGTGGAGGTGTTTGAGATGGTATCATAGGCGGTGGCTGCTGCTGCTGTTGGTGGTGCGACATATGTGGCAATTGTTGATGTTGCTGTTGTTGATGTGGCAATGAGGTAGGTGGTTGCTGATGTTGAAGCTGGCCAGGATCGTTAATGTCGCATCGACCCGGCATCATTGGTCCATCTATCTGCTTCTTGTAATCTTGTGGGTTTGGCTGACGATTATACTGATGCGGAACATTATGATCGTTGCGGCCTTTTCCAGCTGTAATTTATTAAGTAGTTTATTATTAATATTAAAATTAAAAAACAAAAGAGCGATAAGAAAAAAATTAATTCTACGAGCTAACGATCTGATGATAATCAAATTTTTGAAAAGATAAAAATTTTCCCGCCAATGGAAGCAAGAGAAGCCATCTATAAGATTGACGGAAATCGAAAAGATAATATAAGAGAGGGCATAAAAATTTAGCGTTGCGCACACTTTCACTAAGCTTAGTATCCAACTTCTCAATTTTTGGTTGTGTAGTTGGAGTACATTTTCTATAGTCTGTTTATGTTTTGAAATATATACAATTAAAGGTAGTAAATTCATAATTCATCGTATTAGATAAGAGGCAAATCGACGCGTGCAAGCGATTTTCGGAGTTGCTTGGCGAGGTTTAGTAACAAATCGCCGGAAAAGAAAATAAGTAATTAACCATGGCAGATCATCTATTACGAAAAGTGCCTATCTCCGCCATGTCAAGCGAAACAAAATGCTTAATTTCGACCTTGCTAAATCCTCCAAAATTTAGCACAACTAGCGAAGACTTGTTCAGGTTAGAATACTTGTTTTTTCTATGAATGTTAACATTTCAACTTTTTTTTTACTTTTGATTTTATAATAGTGTAATTTTTTGTTTACTTAAAAATGTTAGTGTTACTTATACTGTATTTAAACGTTTATCATAGATTATTTGATATTTTACAATATTTAATTATCAAATAATTTTTCAGAGACTGGAGAGGATTTGCACAATTATGTGGTTTAAATGCTTCTACAGTGTCTCGCATTGGCTTAGATTCAGATCCTTTTGCTTGCATATTAAATATTATACAAAAGAGGTCAAAAAATTTGGAATTGATAAGTCTGACAGTAGTTTTTGATAAACTTGAGAGACTGGATATTGTCAAAGATTGTGAACCATATTTTAAAAAAGATGCAGAATTGTACTTAGAAAGATTGGAAAGATCTGAAAATGCAGCAGAAAATAATGATTATGATATAGAAGCTGACATTTTAACATTTGGTAATAAACAAATACTAAATTTAAAAAATTATTAATTTACAAATAAATTTAACTTAAAATCAATATATAAATAACATAAAACAATTTTTAGATGATCAGTTCAGAATAGAACAAGGAAAAAATACTCAGCATTATGATGCTTTTTTATTGTATGCTGAAGAAGATATTGGTTTTGCAAATGAAGTAGTTGAACAGTTAGAAAAAGCAAATAATATGAAGGTGGGTAATTTAAATAATAAATAAATAATCAAAATTACCTTTGCAATCAAGGTGTTATTTACATTTTAATTGTAAATTTTTAGCTTTGTTTAAAAGAACGTGACTTAATTGCTGGAATATCATTTGAACACGAAGCTATCATGAAATTAATATTGGAACGATGCAACAGGCTGTTGATAATTTTAAGTCCTGACTTTTTAAAAAGTCCTGCTAATAAATTTTTTGTTAATTTTGCTCAAGCTGCTGGTATAGGTAAATTACTAAAATTTTAAACATTTTTTTTAGTTTTAAAATTTTGATTTCTATTGCAATAATGTAATTTTTTTATTTATAGATAAAAATCAAGAAAGAAAAATTATTCCATGTGTTTACAAAAATTGTGAATTGCCACCACAATTAACTTTTTTATCTAAAATATATCATAATAAATTATCACCTGAATTTTTTTGGAAAAAACTTGTGTGTTCAATAAAAGTGACAGACAGTACAAAAATCAATGCAAATAGTAAAGAAATTAAAAAAAGTAAATCCTCAGACAATAAAACAGACAGTCGTGTTCAAAATGGATTTACCATAAAGGCTGAAGAGAAAGTCACATCTGATGAAGCTGCTAAGTGCACAACACCAAAAAAAAATCGACTTTTTTCTTTTAAAAAGAAAGATACAACTGAATTAAAAAATTCATTTAAAACTGACAAGGAAACTGAGAAATCAGAATCCATTCCTGATCTTCCATCACTTAGTGGCTTAGATTCTTTGTCATCTCTTGTGAGTGAAGATGAAAAAAGAAAAAAGCCAGAAAAATTCATGAAAAATTGTAAAAAAAAATTGAGGTCTTTACTTGAAAGAGCTCAATAACAAAGTTTTTATTGTTTGTAATTCTGTAAATATTGTCAAAGAGGATAAGAAATTTTTTGCAATGCATTGTTACATTTGGCTCAAATATTCTATAATACTTGATAAACTACTCAAAAGCTTCAAATAAGATGAAAAAAAAAAATATATTTATAATTACGTTAAACTGAAAAAAGAACTTAAATAAATTTCTTATCTTTTAAAAATCTTGCTATTTATAAAAATTGACTGTGATATTAATATACTACTTTATCTAACTGTATTTTTACTGTGAATTCAAATATAACAATTAAATTAACAAAATAAATATTGATTTATAAAATGCTAGTTTTTTATACCTTCATAATTCCTCTTGAAACGAGGAGCTAAGCCATTTGATTTATTACCACGTTGTACCACTTCTTTATTGTTAGAACCTGGTGTAGTTGGCTGTTCATTTAATGTTATATTTTTTCCATCATTTCGATTTCTGTTAATATCATTATTCGGAGATGGATTTGATGCGGCGGGATTTCGAAAATCAGGATTACTTCTATGATTCAATTTTTGTCCACCTATTCTAGACCCATTAACGGTTTCCTGGTCCCGATTGCGTGGAGGAGACGAACGATTATTATTTCTAGAGCCATTGTTAGTATTTGAAGAGTTAGCAAATTGATTTACATTTTCACCACTAGAAATTGGACCTATAATAATCAAAATTTTACTTTTCTATAAGAACTAAATATTTTATCCACGTTCTTTTAAAATACATTTTTTAAAACTTATTACTTACCGCTAACTATATTTGCATTGACATTCAAATCAGGAGGAGCATTAACCATAAAATACGAGTTATCATAAGACTGGCCATTTATTCCATTAGTCCACGTATTTTGAGAATAGAAGTACTGCAAAAAATGAATTGTATTCAATTTTTTTAAAAAATTTATAAAGCTACTTATGAAACTATTTGAAATACCTTTACTCCCAAATTATAAAAATGTCTGACAGTAGCAGGATCTAAAAATTTTCAAAAGTAATAAAAAAATATTTTAAAAATAAATTTTTTATTTCAATACTGTAATTAATTTAAAACTAATCTAATACATAATAAGATATTTTACCTGATGGAGGCATTTCGTTGCCCTTCATGTCAACATTTTTTGTTGCATCATATGGCACTGTTTCTGCTTCATGTGGAAAACGAAAAACTGGATGGTAAGGTGTACCTGAAACAAGTATTCTTTTATAATTATCAGATTTATTTATAAAAAGCTTAATAATATAAGCAATATTTTTACTCAAATAAGGAGTATAAATTGGGTCACTCTTTTCAGCTCGTAGATGATTTTGTTTGTTGACTAAATTTGTTTTGGGATTGAAGTTGGTTACTTGTTTTTTGGTTGCATTTTCTTGCAAATCATTATTTTTATTTTTTTTAACATCAACTGTTTGTTCTGCTGTTTGTACTGAAATATGAGTATTTTCGAGAGTTGTTTTCAAGTTGTCAATGGGTGTCTAAAAATTAATATTTATAATTTTAATAAAAATTTATAATTAAAATTTATAAGAATAAAGAATTTAAAAATTACATTATGATTATAGTCCCTGGATGGCACAAAATTTTCGACTTGCGGTTTTCCATTTTGATTTTCTAAACTAAAAAATATACAATCAAATACAATATTTTTAAAAGTATTATTTAATGAGTTTTGTAATTAAGCTTTTGATTACTTTTCTGGTTTAACCACTGCATTTTTAGTAACTGTTTTTGAGTTATTAATTTGATTTTTATCATTATTATCAGTAGTCGTTTGATCTTTAACCTTTCGGTTTGTTGTGTTCCAAGGCTTTTTCCATTTGTTATCTATAAATAAAAATAAAAAATTAAAATAAACATACAAATGTAATTTTTATTCATACTAATTAGTCGCTAATTAAGATATATTTTAACTATTTGAAAAATTTGTTTCTTAAAAAGAAAATTCATAAACAGTATTAAGTCTTATTATTATGAAATTAAATTAAATTATCATGTCATTTAAAATACTCAACTTACTTTGGTTTATCATATTCCTTTTATTATTGGTTATTGGCCAATTATTTTGTTTTAATTTTCTTGATGGAAAGGGTTTTAAACACTCATAGGCTACGTTCAGCTTTTCTCCTAATTCTTCTATAAAAACTAATACAGGTCCTTGATTCTTGCTCATTTCTTGAATATGTCCTGTGTAATATAAGGGTTCTACACCCTTAAGCCTAGCAACTGCTTTAGAATTATCCCAATCTTTTGCAATAGTTAAATTGTTATTAACTTTATCACTTTCTTTAGCATCAATTTGTACTAAGCACTTGGCTCCAATTTGTAATTCAGATGAATTAAACCTTATATAACCTGAATGTCTCATTTCTAGTACAGATTTGTTTAAAAAAATGTGGTTTTTAAGAATTTATTAAAAAAAAAAACATGATTAAATTGTGTCAAATTTTATAACATACCCTTCCTGATTTCATGCCAAATATCATAATCAATATTACGATAAATATTAGGATCTAAAGCTTTTGCTACTCGATAAGGAAAAGGTGTGATTCCTTTAGATAAAAGTTGCATTTCCTCACTATCTTCATCTTCCTCAAGCTTATTTAATAATTCTACTGTTAACTGACTAAAAATATTTTAAAATAAAATACTAAAGTTTATCAATTGTAATTATAGAACCAAAAATAAAGTTAAAAAAAAGTTACTAACTTTCTGATTTCTACATTTCCTTTTAAAAAGAATTTGTCATGTCTTAATTGATTATTTCGTTCATGCAACATTTTGTAAACAGTTGCATCAATGTTGGTCATTTTAAACACATTTTTGTATAACAACTGGTAAATAATAGCTAAAATATGAATGTATTAAGTATTGTACTTAAAATTGTAAATTGTAGAATTGTTAATATGTAATAGATATTTACTGTCTATGAATTTTATTTTAAAAAACTTTTTACTTGTGCTTTTACTTGGTGTCATTTAAAACAATTAGTCTTAAAACAAAATAAATCTAACAATAAGTTAAACAAAGTGACTAAAATAATTTACTCACACTGGCAAAATCCTGCATTGCTTGTATATTCTTGTGTATACACAGTCTCGTACTGCTTTGGCGGTGTAAAACAGAGAAGAAAATTATCTTGATACCCATGATCAATAGCAGTTTCTTTCGTCAACTTTTGTCCATGAAATATAATAACGTTCCTCTTGTACATCAAAGACATTGCTAAAATCTCATTCATTCCACCCCATTCATTGAAGCAAGCCAGTTGATTCAAATAGTTTTCAAGTGGTATTGAAATTTTCTAAAACAAACCAACAAAATTTAAATTAAATAATCTTATATTTAACTTTAATTTCCAAACCTTGCTCTTCAGCAAGCAAGCAATCTTACCTCCTCAAAAGTGTGCCTGTGTTCCCTGATAAAATCAATGCACTCTTGCCTGACTCTTCCATGGCTTCGTTGGCTGTGATAAACCTGCTCACTTATCGCCCTGAACAAGCAAGTAGCATCTTTCGGCGCGTGTTTCCTATAATAATTCTCATTTTGCAGCCACTCATCAACGGGTTCAATAACCCGCTTTCCCTTCCTCATAGGCAACTGCTCCATGTACCTTTAAAAATACACACAATAAAATTAATGTGCATATATCATAAAACACCAATAATTACACGATTCTATTTTTTTCAACAAAAATAATCCTTCATGATATAAAGATGTGTTAGAATTTGTTTTATTTTTCGCGACTAATCTAGGTTATGTCATCAGTCATCAATACCGGCATTTCGTTATTTCCCTATTTTGAAAGCATACACACAACACGCACAAACACACATTATTACAGCTTAAAATTTCTTAATTAAATAATGTTTTTTGAACGTTCAAAAACATTTACTTACTGATAATTCCGATGCATTTTCAAACGCAAAACCGAAAAGAAACCGGCGTTTGTGTATCGTCTGCGCCGCAGGCGCGTCAAAAGAGACACACAGAAAAACGTCCACTTACACACTGCAGTCGATAGCAAGCGATTATTAATCTCGATTGAATCAGTTTTTTTTTATTCAAAAAATAAGTAAACGTAAAATCGCGGTTTTACAAGAAAAAAATCTATATATAAAAACACACACAGCACAAAGTCAATGATAAAATGCAGGAGTCTCTCTTTTCAACATCAATGATCCACACACAAGAGCTGATGGTTGACGGAAAAAGTGAGTGAGGGGTGGGGGGGGGGGGAGAGGTAAGGGCTGACCAATTCCAAATAAAACAGGCATTTTCGCGGAAAAAAGTCGTCGTTTGCTTGTTTCCTTTTTACCCCTGGCGCCGTTGGGGGGCTAGTTGTTCCCCGCGAAGAAGAGTTTAAAATCAGGGCAGAAATAGGTGAAATACTATACACGTGCTCGTAAAGTAAGTACAAGAGAAATTCTCTCTTTTGCTTACCTGAAGAGATACAAGGTGTCACGATTATTCTCTCTTTATCTATTCCAGGTTCACACGCAACAGGGAACGTAATAAGTATAAGTACAGAGTGATGCAGGTTGATCGACAGCGCACGAGACAAAGAGGGTCTGGGATTTTGAATCTCGGCGCAGGGGCACGCTCTTTCTTTCTCTCTCTCTTTCTCTTTCTCTTTTTCACATGATATCGCTGCTGAGAGGGAAAAAGACTATTAGGCACGTGTTTATATTATGTTATGTATAGGTATATACGTATTTTGTTGATATGTAAACAAAGCGTTGCTGCTGCGCGATTCTCGGCTATTACTTATAAAGTAAAGGTCATTTATAGACACGTTTTCGAATTGGTATATACGTATATAGGTAAGTAATCTGTGAAGTTAAGAATAAGCTGGCTTGATATTTGATAATATGATACATATTGCATAGGTATTATTTGAACTCCGGTTTTTAATGAATTTTAAGCTTTTTTTTTATTTATATGTATACATATGTCTAATTATTTTAGTTGGCTTATTTTTTAAGAATTGTAAATTGTGTCATTAATGATTGTTTATTTTAAAAAATTCTACATCATAACATATTTTTTTATGATTGATTTTTGTGATTAAACTATAGGATAGTTGATTTATTTTATATATGCAAGTTCTTTTTATCATATGAAACAATACCTATGTCCTTAAATTATGAGGTACATGAAAATCAATAGTGTTCCAAAATAATGGTAATTTTCGATTTCTTTAGAGATATATAAAACTTTACGTGCTTCATCGGTATCATAACTAAGATCTACTATTTTAGATGATTGGCTTTTCTAAATGAACAAAGAAGTGTATATTGATTATATCTAATCAAATCTATTTTTTGTACAATCTACAGCCAAAAATAAACGCATTTCACGATATTAAATGAATTTGGTGTGAATCAGAATACGCAATGAATAATAAATGTTTAAATGCCTTCACTTGTTAATGAGCATTCTATTTTCTTTTTTTTTTTTTTTTTTGTTAAAAAAAGAAGAAAAAAAACCCAAATGCTGAATGTCATTTTATACTGTTTTTATACGTGTCTATCATCGACGCTCAAAAAAAAAGCTTACAAGTACTTCAAATTCTCAATTGTATATAAGTTTTATTAAGTATTGAAAATTAAAATCTAAAAATAATTTTGCACAAGTTATTTTAAATTTTATCTTGTAAAAAAAATATTTTAAAAAATTTTTTTTTCTAATGTTTAATGAAAATGCAAACAACATGCAGTTTAATTATCATTATCGTAATCAATTTATTAACTACATCAAACGGCCAATTATCGAACGATACAGTAAACCACGTTAAGATGATAAATGATTTACAAAAATTTTACAGTATTACTAATGTGATTGTCATTTACAACAGTGAAAAAAGTAAGATTTAATAATAAAAAAAAATATTTAAAAAAAGTATCTTTTTAAAAATTAAGTGATATTTTTTAAAATTTTAATCTCTCATTATCAGCCTTAAATAACGCTCTATACCTGACGACTCTGGTAAAAAAATTATCACAAATGCAGCAATACTCAATCGCCATATCACAATCAACTTACATGACAAATCACAGCCAATTATTAAAAACCTCAAAAGTTTTATTCGTCGTACTTATAAACGATGAAGAAGAATTTGCAGATTTTGCAAGTTTCGCAAGAAACAA
>JAPYZE010003638.1:0-12419 GCA_030522805.1 Leptomastidea abnormis | reverse complement strand
GAACAAAGTAGAAAAATTGCATTATCTATATTAGCAAAAATTACGTATTTTCACGTATATTGCTCCCCCGCTCAATATTTTTCAAAATTGTATTAGTTTTGCGTTTGAAATTGATTTCTTATGGTAAAACCAACTAATTTTACCTGGTGACCCTTCAAAATAATAACTTTTACAGTGGGGCCAAATTATGACCAAAAGGTTGCCATAATTTTGATAATAGACCATATCGTATACTATCCGAGTACTATTATATATAGCGCACAGAGAAAATGCAATAGTGAGAGAAAGAGAAAGAGAGAGCGTAATGTTTGCTATCGATTTTTCGTCACACCGACACTGTTGTATGTGCGTGCGCGTAAATTGGGGTTGAATTTTAAGGGGGGTGAAGAGGGGGTTGAGAAGGAGAGGTGGTGGGTTATGTGGGGGTGCCTATATTATACTTTTTTGGAGGCGTGACTCGGTAGTGTACTACTACTGCCGATTATGCGTAGGTTGATATTCTACTTTATTAATGTATGTATAGGAAATCCAGCAGCTAAGAAGGTCGTTAACTCTTTTTTTTCACTTTTTTATTTTAGAATAGATTTTTTAGAAATTATTGATTTTTGTTTTTTATAGTAGTATGTATGATTGTTGGGGACTTTGTTTTAGCGCTTGATGGCAAATGTTTTGATAACATAAGTAATGTGTTTTGAGAGATCATGAAAATTGTGTAAAATCTCATTATTTATGCTTTTATCGATTTTAACAAGATAGTTATTATCGCAAATCTAAGCTTGTACGATCACTAATTAACAAAATTTATTAAATTCAAAAATATTTTCATGTATATCTCTAAAAACGTATTGTCAAATCACCTGCTTTTTGCCTCATATATCCATCAATCCAATATATACATACATTTTCAATTATTCAAATATCCTTTTCTGTTTGAAAAATACAAAGCTACACTTTAGTATAATTTGTGTGCGTATACAACACAGACATAAAAAGGTCATAAAAAAAATTTTTACAGACCAAGAAAAATCACGTACAAGAAGAGTAAAGTGTAAAATAATTAAACGACAATTTGTACTTTCCTTTCTTATTCACTCATATAACTAATATTTCAGTTATACATCTACCTACTAACTCATTCCTCAGGTTTCAAAAATAAATTTAATAGCTATAATAGTTCGGAAAAATCAGCTTATAACGGCGCTTCGTCGAGAAATCGTGTCAACTACGCAAAATAAATCTTTCGGACCACGTTTTTCTCTCTCTCTCTCCCCTTGCCTTAACTTCAGACCCCAATAATAAACCCCTATACACTGTGGCCCAATTTTACAATGCTTCTACGACTTTGACGCATAATTGTAGAGCAGCAGCAGCAGAAGAAACAGCAGCAGCAGCAAAAGGAGACGGATCATAAAACGATCATCAAATTGAGGCGATTACACGTAGGTATATATAGATATTGCACTACTGACCCCCTAAACCAAGCCTATATACTCACAGGTAGGTAGATATATAGGTATACAGGTACACTCACATATATATAAATATCTATATAGGTGTGTGCTATCGCGAAAATGACGTGTTACTCCCTGGAGGCAGTTCACCAAGAGGGAAGAGAGTGATATACATATACATATACCTTCGCAGAGACATACTGACCGCGATATATATATATACGTATACATATGCGTCTCCTCTCGCTTTTGGTCGACCGCAGGTGTCGATCCAGTACTATCACACTCCACCACCCCCTTTTACCACCTTTCCTCCAGTAAAGACACATGAGTGTGTGTACATGGTAGTAGATAGGTAGATAGGTAGGTTTGTTTCTATTACTACAACTGCTGTTGCTGTTGCTTCTATATTTACGTACTATTGTATGGTATGTCGATTTGGTGGAATACAAGCGTTTATCTTCGAGTATGGCTTTCTGTGTATATACATATACACAAGTGTACTGAATTTTGTTGGATTGGATTGTTTTGATCTCTGTTGGTATTGCTAAAATTGTATATATAAGATTGGTTAAGGTGTGATTTTTGATGGCTGTTGATTATTTAACACTTAATTATGTAAATGCTTATTTTTGTGAACTTGTATTAATATCTAATAGATAATTTCATTTGTATACTTATTTTAAATCGTATTACAGAAGCCAAGAGATTATGTCAATCGTTTGTTTAATACTGGAGTTATAGTACTTGTTAGCAAGACAAAAGTCTATAAGTACCTAAACAAAGAGACTGAGAAATGAGGATTAAAAAGAAAAACAAAGTATAATCCCCCATCCTATCAAGGTATACACACACACTTTATCGATGTAAATGTTTGGACACTTATTATATATAGGTATATATGTCAAAAAGTGAGAGGTTTAAGTTTATATTATGTGCTTCGTCATTTGGATTATCCTTAGAGTTAAGCGGATTGTAATAATCGATATACAAGGCTTGTCTTATAAGCTTAATGACCGGCTATATGGCTAATTTTATTTTATTTTAAAATTTTTGTTTCTTTGATTTTTTTTTTTCTTTGATTTTTAAACGTGACTCTTTTGGCTTGAGAAATGATTTTTTATTGGCACTAATTTTCTTTTTACTACTTTATTTTGGTAAAAAGGTAGGAGTAGACGAGAGTCGGTGACTTTATTCCACATTTTTATTTTTGTATTGGTATTGGTAAAGTAATACAGTTTATTTGAGGGTTTTTTTTTATGATACTAACATAGTAATTAGTGTGGTTATTAGTTTAAAAAGATTTTAGATTTTAAGAAAAATTGTATTATTTGACATGTAAAAAATAAATAAATAAATAAATTGTATAAAATACCATGTTATATTAAAATTTTCAAAGAATCTTCAAGTCTGTTTAGCAGGTGTTTTCTTATATAGGTAAATCCTCCAATAAGAAATTGACCTGGCTCCAAAACTCCTACGATCCTTTTATTATACATTTACAAATTTTCTTAATCCTACATTAACGTAATATTCAGGTATATATACAAACATTTTCCAACCTTTTCAACGACATACAATATACTAAAACGTGCAATTATTAGATTTCTATAAATATTTACCATCATTAGTCGAAAAGTAATAGGAGATGTGTATGTGTGTGTTTATATTTTTCATTTATATTTACTAAATTTTGAAAAAAATCTAATTGAGTATTATAGGTCATAAATTAAACGAACAATATTCAATTATCTCCTAAACATCACGTTTTCCAAAAACATAATGGATCATACGTGATTTATTAAAATCTATGATTTATGAAATAAGAGTAGAGAAAAGTAATAATAAGTAATTTAGGATGAAATACATTTTACCGTAAACAATATTATTATATCGCATACTATAATCTATACGCTATGCACATAATCGGTATTGGTACATTATTGAATTCAAACACTAAATTTGTAATTTCCATCGCTTATATAAATCAAACATTTATCACGTATACTCCAAAAAATGTCTTCTTTTTCATATATCCAAACTCACAAACTCTTTTCACCTTTCCAGAAATTTCCTCAAACGATATACCAGCAAAAATTTCCTATCCATTGTAAACATCTACATACCATCACAGCAGCCAGTATCCTAAGCAATAAAACCTAGTTTTCCTACCCTTCGGTCAGCCAAAATACACACACAATAGCTTGACCTAATTAAAAAAAAAAAAAAATTAGAAAGTTCGATTCTCTTCTAAGAAATCTCACTTATATATCCAACATCAGAGGAAGAGTATCCTGGTGCACATTTTAACCAAGGTCAAAACCCGCACGCGTCAACAACATTCCTTCAAGATCTAGAGGAAACACCAACAGAGCATACTACAAAAAGCCGAGTAGCAAACGATCTCTAGAGAATATAATGCCTTTAAGAGAGACAGACAAGTTTCTCTCTCTTTCTTTTTCTCTCACACGGCTTGACTCGCTGTCGGCAAGCACAGCAGTTCTTCTTCAATAATACAGAAGAAAAAAAAAAAGAAAAAGAGACCTTGAACTACTACCTACTCTTAAATAACCAATTATATATACCCCAGGTCTTTTCTTTTTTTTTCTAAAAACGGAAGCGTGGCAAATTTTGGAGCCTGCGTATATATAGCACAGAAATATTGACGACATTAAAACGCGTATAGGATAAAGATGTATATAAAGAACTACCGAGGTAAATCGTTGTAACTATAAGAGGGGCAGGGAAGAAGTTTTCAAGAGGGAGTGACAAAAAAAAAAGAAGAAGAAGAAGAAGAAGGGCTTTTTGTTGGAAGGAGGGGCGACTAACTCGCGCCTCCCTGAAACGATGTATCTTTGTTTGACAACGTTAAGTTGGTGATATACGGCTGATGAAGACTTAAGGAGCTTTTGAATGACTGCACACACGAGGATGGTAACGGCGGTGTCGATTCTCTTTTTACTTTGATTCTGTTTTAGCTTTTTTCTTTTTTTACTTGGGCACGTCTTGAGGATTGTATGGTAGTTGGTATAATCCCTGTGATTTTTAATCAGAGTATATGCTGGGGGAGAGAGAAAGATGATATTAGCATTAATTTGATATAAATATTGTCGTTGATGACACATATATATTTATGAGATATTTTTCTTGTTTAGAAGGAGGTTTTATATTCAAGTACGTGGCTAGTCTTGCTTTTGATATTAAGGGTAAGAATTTTGGTCTTGCTACTGTGTATGTGTGTGTGTGTGTGTGTGTGTATGCTTACGATAGTTTGATGATTTGTGTATTTTTATTTTTCTTTTAGAGACTCAAGAATGAATGAATGAATGAATGAATGAAAGCTATAATTCAATTTTTGAACTTAAATATATTCTCTCAATATTTTTAACATTACGTTTAGAGTTTAAATCATTTCTTTTTTTTTTTCTTACTTTACAAAGTTATCAATCATATCGTAGTTTTTTTTTAACAATAATTCAATATCTAAATGGCATACAATAATAAACAAAATTCTCGACTAAATAAAACAACAATTTAACTATCTCAAACTAATTTTCTTAAAAATTCAGCAAAGACTATATACCTTAACGACCACAAAAATCTGACTCAATATATAAAAAAAAAAAAAATCACTTTCACCGATCTTCCAGATAACCAGACTTCGTCATATCTCAACAAGGCATCATCCATCCACAATTAACCAAACTCTCACGACAACTCCACAATATTAACCCACCCCCAGACACATTTAAAATTAAAACACTACCTATTCTTTTAAACATACTCATATACCAAAAAAAATATTTTCACATAATATCCAAACTCTTGCATCTCTACATTCCCCAAACCTTCTAAATCCTTCCAAAACACCTACAGCCCACTCTTAACTTTCCCCTTAACGCTATTTTCATCACTAAATTATCCCCAACAACACAGAAGCATATATCTTCTACTAAAAGAAAACTCTCTCCCCTCCTCTTTCTCTCTCTCTCTTTCAAAAAAAAAGCAACACCAGCATATATACACATGCGTTTGTTGTGTTGTATGTTTTTCCAAGATGCATTAGTTACAACTCCACAGCATCCAAAGAGAAAAACGACAACCGGTCGGATATTACAGGACACTCACGCCACGTGCCATATAATCTCTCTTCTGCCGACTATATACTAGGCTCATCCTGTCGCCAGGAAAATCAAAAAAAAAAAAAAAAGAAGAAGAAGCAACAACAGCAGCCGCTGTTAAAGAGATAGTAGTAGGAGGTGAAGGAAGAAGAAAAAGAAGAAGAAGAGGAAGACTGGCTAACTGGTATACATACACTCATAAACGGCAGGAGACACACGCCATCAGCAGCAGCAGCACTAACAGTGTCCTACTCCCCTCATAAATCCTCTGTACATCGTCCCAGTCGCGCCCCAGTCGCGCGCCTGCGTCTCTATATCGTCTATATACTTAAAGTCGTACACTTTGGCCTTCAAAAATAAGTATGTACACCAAAATGCTTGCAAGTATATTATATATAAGGCACGCGAGGAGGGAAAGCTGCGTGTAGTCTATTACTCCCGCAGGTTATAAGACACACAGCAGTAGATAAAGAAAGAGAAGGAGAGGAAGGCGCGCGCGCGACGCGCGAGCAAAACTGTGTAAGCTATATATATACAAGGAAGAAGAAGGAATCTGTGGCCTTGCGGCACACCCCGGGGTGTACAAGCATCAGGAAAAATTTGAGGGTAGGAGTGAAAGAGAGAGAGACTTTCCCAAAAACGCTTTGGGCGAAAGCCAGAGAAAGAGACCCAGTGACCTAAAATCCCGCATTTTCTCTTTCTCTCTCTTTCTCTCTTTTACCCATTTTCGCGTAAACTGAGGTCTTCCATATAGTAGCTCCCGGGGATGAAGAAGGAAAAAAATAAAGAAGGTTCTTATTCTCATACGCCTCTCTCCTTAGAGGCGCGTGCACATTTTTGAGAAGAGGATGGAGGGGAGTGAAAAGTATAAGTAGTAGCGTATGGTTTTTAACTTGTATATATATACTTTTTGGCACGTGTATATTATATATATAGATACATGTGCGTTTGGTGTTGGACAATATTTTGGCAAAAATGTAACCGACAGATTTACGATAGTAGGGTATAGTACCTATATATGGGTAAAATGTTTTGGGGAAAAAGGAGCTAAAGAAAAGTCAAGAGAGTATAAAAGAAAGTAAAAGAGTGGGATGGGATTATATGAGAAAGGAAAAAAGGTATATACTTATAATTGGTTATATATTTTTAGAAAATATTACGTAACGGTATGAGGTATAGAGAGATAGATAGGTCGTAAAGCTTTTTCTAGGACATGCGACACGAAAAAGAGGAAAGGACCAAAAAAAAAGGTAGTAGGTACATATATATACAGGCAACTATTATAGTTAAAAGTAAGTGACGCAATGAAAGTATATGTTATAGGTAAAAGGGAGATGAGAGGTGAGACCCTATGCGAAAAAAGCCTTATTATATAGGTATAGATGTATATACCTTCAGAGGCTTATAGATCGTAATAGACCAAAGAGGCTGCTGCTAGTGCCTGCTTCTACTCTCACTCGCTCATTTTTACACTCAATACTATATATAGTTGCTTCTCTACCTGCACTATATATAAGTATACATGCTCTTATACGCTTACTCTTCGACGATGACAACGAAGAGAAAAATCATAAATTTGGCTAGGGTTTTTAGCCTTTTAAAAGTCTATACCCCTGCGAGAAAGAGCCCCTTCTTCTTTTTTTTTTTTTTTTTATATTTTAACGAACGTGAGAAAAGCTTGGTTATGGTATAGTCTAATTTAAGGTTAAAGTAATTTATAATGCGCAATATATTTTTCAAGCGGCTACTATACTACTACTACTATAGCTCTGAAGAGGTATATTTAGATTTTAGGTTGTACTTGATTTTTTTTTGCATATCTGTGAGTGAAAATGATTTACTTATATGCTTTTTGTGTAATACCAATCAGTTCATAGTAATATAGTTGCATTTTATTTTAAATAGAAAAAAATATTTAAAATTTGATAAAAAAAAAATTTAATTTTAAATAAAAATAAAGATTTAGCCAAGTTTCATTTATTTATATTACCTAAAAATAAAAAAAATAAAAAATCAATCGAATAAAGAAGAATCTCAATACGTTAGAGTATAGAAGAAAATTCCAAAAGCCTGGAGAGAATAAGAGCAGGTCGAATATATATAAGAGGCGTCAAATTCTCCCACGTTATATATAGCAAAGGGACCAATAGACGTATTGATGAAGGCGTATACACCATAGGATATAGGTAAACGGAGGAGACGAGTAATTGAGACGTTGTATTGGTAGTGTGAGCTGCATATACTAGAGGATACACTACACCTTTCGAACGCGAAAATTCGTAGGGACAATATATTCGATCGAGAATGAAAGAAAAAAAAGCTCGGTTGAATGTGTGCTATGTATATACGTATACCTCATGTGTCGTCGCTATATGTAAGCTGGACAATGTCACTGTCGGATACTCGTGTGTAAATGTGTATGTGTATATACTCGTCTTGCGTATGGCCGGTATTGTAGTCTTCCGTCTTCCGAGGCCCATCATTCATCGAGCTGCGTATGTATACACCGCAAAGTGCAATGGGATCATCTAAGATCCCACGGACAGTTTTCACGGATTGATGGAAATTTTGAAAAAATGCTTTTTTTTTGATGATTTTTATGGTAGAGATTTATAATTAAACAAATTTTATCAACTTTTAAAAAATTAAAAATGACGTGATTAATAATAATTATCGAATTTAATTGGTTAAGTATTTTTAATCATTTTTAAAGGTATTAATGACAATATTAATTTAAAAATTAAAAGATTAGAAGAAATTGTACGAATAATTTAAAATTAATTAATTACGATATTTTGAACGATTAACATAAAACTGATAACCCTATTGATTATAAATAATTAAATATTATTGAAAATCTGATATTAATTACACAAGTGAGCAAAAATTAAACTAAAAATTCCAAGAAACTCACAATTACCTTTAAAACTAGATTTTAAATCGATCAAATATCATCTATAACAAATCACTTGAGTAAATAATACGCCTACAAAAATAATATTTATCATCGGAAACACCAAACAATAAAAAGGAAAAAAAAATACAGTATACCAATAACGTGCTAAAAACAGAACAATGAATTTCCGTTTCGCATCAAATCTTAAGAATAAACTTTTTAAAAAAAAAAAAAAATTGAAAACGCCCTTACCGGACACTTTCAAACACACAAAACATTACATTATGTATATAAACAGAGAAAGAGAGTGAGAATCTCGATGATAAATAAAAAAGTAACATCACCTGGACTATGTCCGGCTTGCATTAAAGAAAAAATAAAAAAGAAGCCGCATGCTCAAGCCTCCCTTAAAAAAAAAAAGGCGAGAATGTCCCCACATGTCTCATACATGAAAAATAAAAAAAAAATCGATAATAATTTCCCGTTTGAAGCTTCAGATCCGTTCCAAGAACGTAAAAAGAAGACGCTATTCTGCGGGTATACATAGTAGTAATAGAAGAAGTCATCGTGAGCTATAGAGCGGCGTATTATATTAAAAAAAAAAAAGCCTCGAAGTGGGCTGGTCTGTGTCCATTTGTGTGCATATGCGCCGGTTGGATCAGTATAAGAGAGAAAAAAGAAACATATAGCAACTGACCTCTCTCTCTCTCTTTTTTTTTCAACAATAAATCCAGCAGTAGCATCCACACCGCGAGATCTATACTCCAAAACACTATCTCTCTATATGTATCCAAACATATAGAAACTATATCCTCTCGTTTCGTTTCCACTTGGCTTACCAACTATAGTTTACCAATAGAAAAAAAGAAGAAGAAGAAGAGAAGGCGCGCGCTTACACATATAGCAAATATAGCAGTGTAACCTCACGTGGGGGTATAATAATATATATATGTATATATTCACACGCCTAAGGTGTCACATTATTGCCTCCTAGAGATGTATACGAAAACGAAGAGCTGCTGCTGGTCTCTATATACAGCCAATGTTTGAAGACATAGCATAGAGAGCACGTCTGATTTATGCGCGTGGCTTTTCTTTTCTTTCTCTTTCTCTCTCTCTTTTTTTTTGACACGTGAGAGAAAAAGAGAGAGGCTTTTCCATTCACGGAAGCGGTTTTTCTCGCCTCCGACTTTGGTTTTTACACAAGGGGGTGGGGGGGATGTATGCAACTTGGGAAAGGCACGTCTCAATTTCCCGTCGACTTTTTTTTTTTTGAGGAGTGGGGGAGGGAGGGAGGGGATGATGCGCTTTTGTGCATAAAAAGGGACTACTATATAGGTAAAAGTGCGATGTTTTGGATATACCTATTTGGATCGGTTGTAGATATACGTTGACAAAGCTGACAGATTGCTTTCTATTTATGTCTTTATTTGTATATATGTTATATGGCAGAAAAGAAGGTTTTGAAAAATTTTGAGATGGGCATATATTATAAGAGGGGGGGGGGGTTGAGAGGATTATGATGGATATCTTTGATTTTAACGTTATACTTTTTCCGGTGATCTTTTAATCTAAGTGATCTGAAACTTCCGACTTTTTGACATTATTAATTCAAATTTTGGATACCTATATATCGATTGTAATGTGATTATAGGATATTAGTATAATCCATATAAGCGAATTAGCTTACATATAAAATAATATAAAAGAAGAAAAAATTGCACTTCCGTAATATATCTATAACTCAAAAATCATCGATCACTATCATCACAAAAAGTCAAAATCACACATGAACAATAATTTCTAAAAAAAAATTGCATTCCATTTTCATCAAAGTCTCCGCTTAAAAAAAAAAGCACACATGCAAACACTCGAAGTATCTCCCGCAGCGCTCCAGTTTAGTTTGTCCTCAATCCTATATATAATACATTATATATAGGATATAATGTATATCGTCCAAAAAAGTCAAAGTCGAATATAATAAAGCTATAGTTTAGAGCACCTGTATGTAAGAGTAAAATAAGACTCATATAGGTACGTGGGAAAGGAAGCGGGAAATGCATCTCGCGAAGTGTGATGTATATATATGCGAAGGTGGACAATAAAGAGAAAAAGGAAGAAAGAGAGAAGCCGACTACTATACGCCACGGGTTGTCTAAAGATCCTATTTTCCGGATAGTTGAAACCTTGCCGAATGTATACGCCTACTCTACGTCTTCCCTTTTTTTACTTTTTCGTCTCTACCGTCCAGCAAATTGCTTAGTGTACGATCTTTGCTGAATGGACCTGTGAGATCTATAAGGCTGTGTATGCACAGGCTGCGGTTTCATGAGAATCATTGCATAAAATATCGTGAATGGTTTTGAAAGAAAAGAAATAATTTAAAAATTATTAAGATAATTTTATATTTTTAATAACTAATAGGTGATGTTCAATGATTTAGAAATATTAATTATTATTTTTATGATACAATTTAGATAGGATTATTTATAAAATTATATTTTGATGTCAACTACAAAAATGGAAAAAAAAATAATTTTAATTATTTTATCGATGTAAAATTTCTTACTTATCGACAACTAGTTATACAAAAAATGTTAATGTCACTAAAAAAAATGTTAATTTACATACAAAAAATGTTAATGTCACTTTTGAATCACCAAATTATAGAACACTCTAGAATTTAATTAAATTCCCTAAAAAAATATGTTCATTTTAATAAGACACATCAACTTATCATATATAAATATTATACTATTAACCTAGTTATTGTAATGAGATACATATTACGTTATGGGTATTTCCAAACACTTGTTAATACTATCTATAGCAAAGAATATCAAATTAACTTAATCATATATCAAAAGCATAAAATTATAAAAATTGTAATAACATACAATTTTATATTATGTTTGATAATTTTATAAGAAAAAAATTAATTCTAATAAGTGCGAAAGAAAGAATTAATAGAAATCTCGTACGAACAAAAATCCGTTTATACCACATACAACAACAACAACAACCAAAGTATAGAAAAAAAAAATCTTCTTCTTCTTCACCTTTAAGTCAAACAGCAGAAAAAAAATACCTGAAGAGCAACAACAGCAACTACATATATAGCACACAATACGCGTGGCATATATATACAGCAAAAAGTAAAAAAAAAGGAAGAGTCGAAGCGGAAAAATGATTGAGAAAATAAAAGAAGACATCCCCCGTTGCGTCAACGACATTACTCGCTTCCTGCATACACCACACATACACATACATACGATCCAAGAATCTTCCTATTCCAGTAATAGTTTCAATGTATATATATATACGTATGAAAAACCATCTAACACCGCAGTGTCACACTCTTGACTTCTCTTATATAGTTTCTCTCTGTCATTGTCAACGTCATCCTCTTTTTCACTATATATACCTCCAATGGGCAAGCTTGACGACGTGTTTACGTACGCAAAGCCAAGCCGACTATTGTTAAAGCTTGACCGCGGGGGGGAGTTTTTACCTTTCAATAACTAAATTTTCCTCACCAATACTCCCTCCCTCACTCTCTAACTTATACATAGTCATTGCTTCTGGTGTTCCTTTTTTTTTCGCGTTGGCTATCGTATATTCCACGAACATTTCTCTCTTTTTTTCTCTCTTTGGTCAATTCCTATGGTTTCTTTTATAAGAGGCGCGATTTGTGAAAGAGGAAGAAAAAGGGACTGCTTATACTCCGAAGTGTGCTGCATAGTATAGCAGTAGCAGCAGCTCCTCCGGAAAATTTGTGCTCTTCTCTTTTTTTTTTTAAGAAGGTGTAAAAAGTGGGTTTTATGAAATAAATGCTTCTCTGAGAGGATATATTATATATCGACGCCTCGTACGAAAACTATGATAAAGTATAGTTGTCTTACGAAGAATACGCTCCGTAAAAAAGTCTTACGATAAATATGACAAATCCTT
>JAPYZE010003637.1:0-16301 GCA_030522805.1 Leptomastidea abnormis | reverse complement strand
AATATATATATATATATATATATATATATATATATATATATATATATATATATATATACACTCGCTCCGCTCGCCAACCCCCCATATACATACTGGCTTAATTTTTTTATTATATTAATAGTAGTAAATTTAAATACCGTTCAGCGACGTATATACCGGCATTGAAAATTTGTTGTTATTTCAAGGAGGTTTTTCGTCGTATTTTTATTTCTATTTTACAATTTTTAATAGTTAATTTGTAATACATATTTAATTTAAAAAGTTATAAAGAAATTTAATGTAGAAAAGTATTACTGAAAAATTTTTAATGTAAAACAAGTGTACTACTCCCTTAAATAAATTGTAGACAATTAAAAATAATATTGCTCTTTTATATATAAATGTAATGTACTTAATTGATTCTCTTAAAATTAATTTCTTTGAATTTTTTTTATAAATATAAACCACTTGGAGCGGTAGGATTAAAAGGGTTATTGTCTACTCATTAAAAGGTGTGTAGTTTACTTATATTATTTAGTTGTAAGAAGAAAATTCAAGCTTTGCCCCCCCCCCTGGCTCGCTCCGCTCGCCAACCCTCCATATAGATATTGGTCTTGTTTCTTATATTATAAATCGTAGAAAATTTAAATAATGTTCAGCAAAGTATATACCGGCATTGAAAATTTGTTCTTAAATTAAGGTTTTTTGTAGAACATACATTCATTTTTAATTTAAATTTTTTAATGTTTTATTTGTAATACATATTAAATTTAAAAAATTAAAATAAAATTTAATGTAGAAAAGTGTACTACCTAATAAACTTAAAATAAATTATAAAAAATTGAAAATAATATTTCTCCTTTACATATAAATAGAATTAAAAATTATCTTAAATTTTTTTTGGATAAATATGTGTTACTTGGATTGGTAGGATTAAAAAAGCGTTAGTCTACCTGTATTATACAGTTTTAAGAAAAAAATTAAGTCAGACCTCTTCGGTTTCAGCGTGTGTAGTTTGAGGCACAGACTCAAACTAAGTGATAGTTAGTGCCTGGGACGTGGGAGGGAAGAAAAGGAAGAATGATCTCACTCAAAGTCCTAGGGCTCTAAACTTTTGACTGATGCTTGATTGGGATCATAAGGGTTTAAGCAGTACTTTGCTTAGTAGCTGTGGTGTATATGTGACACAATTTCAGCATTTTGTTAGTCCTTTTAGAGGCAGAGGCGCAGGGTAGTAGGCTGGCTATTGCCTGGGATGATAGATCACGCTTAGGACGGAAGATATCACGGACGGAAAAATTTAATGGGTTTGTCGGAGCACAGAGAGGGTCACATGGACATAAGCGTGCGTGGGTGAGTGTTAGTGTCGGTGCCTGGAATCATGTGCCTGGAAAATGTGTTCTTAATTTAAGGAAATTTTTTGTAGTATTATTTTTTTTACAGTATTTTTTCACTTTATTTTTATTTTTAAATACTTTATCAGTATATATAAAAAACTTAAAAATTGAAATAAAATTAAAGATATAAAAACTGCAAACTTTTACGTCTATTGAGTTAGCAGGGCACTTCCACAAGGCCTTTATTCGACTTATACAGTATTTTTTTGCTAATTTTTTGCTATTTTTTTTGCCATAGTCCCGATTTTTTTGCTGCAGCCGATTACAAGAAAACGTGATCCTGCTAGCTTAAATCTAAAGCTAGCAGAGCAACCGACATAACTTGTAAACCAAAAGTATTAGAAAAACAATTGTGAGAGCATATTTTTTTGCTAATTTTTTACTGCTTCTTTATCCTATTCCCAAATTTTTTTATGCAGCCGTTTACGAGAAAATGTGAACCTGCCAGCTTAAATCTAAAGCTAGCAGAGCAACCGACATAACTCATATACCAAAACTGTTAAGAAAACGATTTTGGAGGCATATTTTTTTGCTAATTTTTTGCTGATTTTTTACCTTACTCCCAAATTTTTTGCTGCAGCTATTTACGAGAAATGTAGATCTGCTGGCTTAAATCGAAAGCTAGCAGAGCAAGCAATATAATTCGTGAACCAAAAGGTAATGATTAATGGAGCATAATTTTTTTGCTAATTTTTTGCTATTTTTTTGCAATAAACCCAAATTTTTTGCTGCAGTTCTTTACGAGAAAACGCGAATCTTCTAGCTCAAATCTAAAGTTGATGTCACGAGAGAAGCCTGGATGGCTCATCCAGACGCGTAGCCTAAACAGCTGAGACAGCACTTCGCGGTTCAGCAGGCTTCAGAGTAGGGACTTAGATAAAAATACAAGTGCTGGAAGTGAATAGCGCAAAGTCTCGATGTAGCAACATTAGCCACCGCTGTTAATTCAGGAGGCATAGAAAAAATCATGAGAGAAAAATTTGCCACGCAGCGCCCTTTCTCAGCCTACGATTTCTTTTAACAACACTACAAGTAATAAATCAAGTATTATACAGAGACAACTCTTTTACTTCATTCACCTGACTCGCCGTCCCCTGCGGGTGAATCGAGGTCATTTCCTCAACATACTTACCTATAATCGCTCCCCGTCACAATGGTGACAGCATCTGCCGAAGGAATATCAGCTGAAACAGGTAAAACCGGATGTGGGAGCCTTATAGCGGAGGAGCCAAGCTTACGCAATTAATCCAGGCCACGTGAAAGTAGCGCGCATCTTAGAACAGGCAATAGGATGCTGGTGGTTATCCTCTTTATCTTGACCCTTACCAAGTAAGTTCAAGTCACGCTGCCACCGACTAAAAAATTCGGAAAATCCATCGTTGTCTGGGAGTGCGACTTAAAATCCATGTTAAATTACCATAGCCAATACTTGCTAGTGATAATCAGTAATAAATGTGATAGCTATAAATATTGATACCTAAGAATAAAAAAAGTATTGCCAAAATGAATGGCGAGAACGAAAGGTTCACGTCCCAATCTCTAGAATAGTCCAGGGCCAACTGGTCATACAGCTGGACAAAATCCTGACCTCAATTTTTTGCAGGATCTTGTTCACAAGGTGTCCCTGAATATAAAAACCAAGGTTGCCAGTCGGTAACCTGGTCACAATTTGTTTAAACAATTTTTTTTTAAACAAATTAAAAAAGTTGACCTCATGCTTCGGAAAAAATTTTATAATAAACTTTAAACAAAAACAAAGAGAATCCCGTTTGTCTCGTTGCTCTAGCTATTATAGATTTTTTTTTAAAAAATCCTAAAGTTTGAAAAACCGTGAATTTTGTCATTTTCAGCGGTCGAAAACTACAACAAAACGATATTATTTCATGTGGGACAAAGTTTTAACATATTCTTTGACGTTTAAAGAACCAATTGCATACAAATTTTTTTACCATTTTACATTATTATCATGTTTTATTTGTTATAAAAAAGACCGTTTGCGCTAGCCTATATTGGTGCTTACGCGCATGAGGTGCTGTCTGCTATTTTCATATATATAGATATACAACTTCCCATTTTAGGTTAGCGCGAGTGATGTTTTTTTATAACAAATAGAATATGATAATAATGTAAAATTGTAAAAAAATTTGTATGCAATCGGTTCTTTAAACGTCAAAGAATATGTTAAAACTTTGTCCCTCATAAAATAATATCGTTTTGTTGTAGTTTTCAACCGCTGAAAATGGCAAAATTTACATTTTTTCAAACTTTGGGAATTATAAAAAAAAAAAATCTAATAGCTAGAGCAACGAGACAAACGGGATTCTCTTTATTTTTGTTCAAAGTTTATTAAAAAATTTTTCCGAATCAAATCGGTCAACTTTTTTAATTTGTTTAAAAAAAATTTGTTTAAACAAATTTTGACCAGGTTACCGACTGGCAACCTTGGTTTTTATGTTCAGGGACACCTTCTGAACAAGATCCTGCAATAAATTGAGGTCAGGATTTTGTCCAGCTGTATGATCAGTTGGCCCCGGACTAGAATGCAACTCACTGTGCGAAAAACATAAAGCGAGTGGCCCAAAATTAGCCTGCGAAGAGGGATGTCCACATCCGCCTCTAACACCATGTAGATGTGTAAGAGCATTATCGCACAGCGTGCCGCGTTCGTTTTAAAACACGTAATCGACTGGAAGCATGCAAACTTGCAGGCGAAGAGCACGCACGAACATAACGTCCTGTATAGCACGCTCGCCATGATGCAGGGGATATCTTGCGAGATATACTCAACCTCATCGAGGAAGAAGGAATGCACCAGATGCCAGAGGAACTTAAGGCAACTGGCGACGTTTTAAATGAACACGTAATGCTTGCCAATGTAGGCCAATTCACCGCGATGGACTAGCCAGTTGCGAATAAATCGATCATACCGATTTGTGACCTAGCTAACCAAACGGGAGCTACATTAAAGCATGATAAGACGACGCATAACCTAACACGGAAAGATGTGGCAGCAATTAAGCGACACGAGAAGCGCTTCTCGTTCCCTGCAGTAGACACGTCAATCATGAAATCCGAGACTCCGAAAAGGCTTACGCTCCCGGGACGAGTCCACAAATCTGTCACGCGAAGATGTAAAGAAGATTCAGATACGAGAAGCTTAGACGAGAGCGGGACTAAGTAAGCACGGAAAGACGAGCAATACAAATACCAGCGCCAATCCTCGATCGACGCGTACTACAGAGCACGTGGTCACCGCAAGCGAAGACGCAGAGACAATCACGGAAGCTATCGAGATACTTGATCACCAAGCTATGAGTTTTCCAACTACACACCTTCCAGATGTAACGTCCACAAAAGGCAAGACGAGCTGTTAAAGTTGCTTGACCACATCGCCGCCTTGGCCACGGGTAAAAAGGACGTGGTCCGCGAAATATCACGCGCCCTTGACGCTGGGATTAAACGCGAGCCCAAGACACTGCAGTGCTGCGTCGAAAACGAAAAGCGTGTCACCGCAAGCGAAGAGTATATGAATTGCAACGGTGAGCCATACTGTGCGGTAACGTCATATCTGCACACACGCTAATCCCAAAGCCACGCTGCATTACATTTACAACACTATTAGACGGAGGAAGCGAGCAGATGAACTTGAAACCTCGCGTACGCAGAATTTTCCAGCTGCCACTTATGACCATAATAAATGATGGGATGCGTAGTCAGAGGCACAAAAAATTACGACCCCAGATTCGTCGTTGGTGCGGTCGCGAGCCGCATAACAACATAAGCGCAGACAGAGTTAAAAACAATGACGCACTATGAGACACCGGGAGAGTATTTGTTGATCTAGCAAAATGCTACTTCATGCCTGGCAGAACCAATGCCACATTCGCACAAATTCGCGGTCTCTAACAAGGAGTGAGCAAATCAGTATCTGTCGATTAGCATCTCGCAATAGTCGTTCTTGATTATCTAAACGCTCTTCACGACGCAAATGCAGACCTTGATGTGCAGATAAAAAAAATATGAGAAAGTGAAAGCTAGCAAAGTAGCTTTAGAACGCTTTTTGTACGGCCTCGTGATTTCCCAATAAGTTGCAGTAAATCACAAAGCGCCAAAAACTTAACACAAGGCAATACAATTTGCCAGAAATGCTGTCGAGGCTCTCGGCACCTCAAAGCCACAAGTATGTATTCATGTAGTGCGTGTAAAGAAAAAAAATGAACACGCGCAAGAAAGCCGACAGGCTTCGAGAGCGGTCAGGAGACAGACGCAACCATAGGTATCGCGACGACAGACGTGGGCTCCAAAATCGTGGAAATTTCCGAGGAAGACGTAGTTAATATAACAAAGAATGTGAGCGTAAGTGCAGCCGTAGCGTGGAAAGCGAGCGCGAACGGTAGTATTGAAGCCGCGAGTGCGAGGACAGGTTCAAGTGGAGCGACGGAAATAGGAGATACAGCCTGCGACGTGATGATTCACGACGAGACAGGACCAGAAGACGGGAACGTTACCAACGCAATTGGAGACCTTGAAGAGGAGGTATAAATTGCAACTATAGTGAAAACTATAGACGAAGAAGCGAGCCCCATCCAAGAGAAAGAAGTCGAAAATTCTCTTTACGGAACAAGAGGCATAAATCCTATCCGTAGGACTGAAAGCGCAATGATTCTCGCGACCATTATAACGAAAAAGAAAATAGAAATTTAAACCTGATACCTGCCTGCACTGCTCCTCAAGCGACTAACAGGAACTAAGCAAAAATTTCAAAGCAGAAGAACCGCCCGCGCCTCGCATCGCGACAATCAACTTTGCCAGAATCAGACGCAAACTCTCTATAATAAAGATCAGCAGCAATGGCTTTCAAAATTTGCAAGCATCATTCTTCATCAAAACCAGAGCAGGTATTTTAGTAATAAAAAAGACGCATTAGCTGGCCACGTAGAAGCTGATAAAACAGAAAACCCTGCAAATCGAAGGAGTCACTGAGGGAACCTGTCAACCCTAGGAAAGTGGCGATCACGATAGAAAACATGCCCTTGGTTATGCATGTTGTCACAGATGATTTTCCCATTACAGTCCATGGCTTAGTGAGCTGGGATATGCTTAAGTGTTATAACAGTATGACAAACGCGCCGAGTGCGACGAGGTCATATAAGGTGAAACGCGAATCCCTCTCCAGAAAACAGAGACAGTAACGATCCCCTCAATAGTAAGACAAGTGATAATGGCGCGCATAAGATAAGCACCGAGTTATAAGTTAGAAGTCGGTAGGGTACCGCTGCAGAAGTTGGGAGATGACCTACTGTTGAGCAATTTTGTAGCCACAAATAATAATGGAAAAATATATGCAGTGTTTGAACATTAGCGAATCACCGAAGACAATACCGGTGCCGGTTGTAGATTTCATTGAGTGTGAGGGCATGTTAGATATAGGCGAAGAGGCCGGAAAAGACGGCCAAAACAAAGATAGAAAGGCTCACATAAGATCGCTGGGGGATAAAAGTAAAAAGGAAAAAGGGAAGGGTAGCGTGAATATTACAGGATATAGACCTATTACACTGCACTTCTGAGGAAAAGGAGCATGTGATAGAGTTGGTGAGCGAGCACTCATATATATTCGGGCTAGACAATGAGCCCCTGCCAGCAACGTATTCAATACATCGAATCATCACAACTACGGATAAGCTAGTACACGCAAAGAGATATAGGTACCCGCCAGCGCAGCGTGACCATATACAGGTAGAAATCGAGAGAATACTGAAGCAGAGTTATATCAAGAAATCTTGCTCACCCTACCGATTGAACATGTAGATCGTGTCCAAGAAACCAGGGCCCGATGGTAAGAAGAAATTAAGGGTGGTCATAGTGTTTAGGATTGGGGGTTTTCGTTTGTAAGATGAAGACCAGAGTGAACTGTATATTTATGGGAGCGGTTTCAGGCGTATGGGGACAAAGGCAGTAACTTTGCGAAGAAGAGGAATATTTGCTCTTTACATCGAGCTAGAGAGGAGTTTGTATTTTACCGCGTGCACGGGAGTTAGTCGGTTTAAGTGAAATGAAATACTCGCATTTAAACAAAACACAATTAAACATTTTATTTAATAAACTAAATGTATAAACTGAAATTACAAGACATCTACCCTGCCTCGAGAGTTAGTGCAGATGCTTGTAATAGGGATAGAAAAGACGTGCGCTCTGGGCGCTGGTCCGACGTTAACTGCCGGCAAGCGCGTCTTGCCGTACAGAAGAAGAAGAAGACGGAAGTAGATGAAGATATCAGCGCTAATTTCCGCTGATGCGCACTACAATATAAATTTTATTCTCAAAGCGCAGTAACTAAATATTGGCGCGGTACTTTATATACATTCAACTTTAAACACATAGAATTCAGGCTGCTTAACAAAATACGAGCGCGCATTATACCACGGTTGTCGACTTGAAGCAGGACTTCTTTTAAATAGAAATCGACGAGTGTGACGCAAAGAAAACAGCATTTTCAATCCGTATGGACATTACCAGTATACAAGGATGCTCATGGTGAATGGACTTGTCCAATACGTTTTTATACGCAAGGGATCTTGCTCTAGTCGGACTCCAAGGGAACAAAATGGAGGTGTATATTGATGCCAGTTACCACCGTAGAACATGGCATAAAATTCAGAAATCTTGCAACTAGACTGGCGAAGGCAAATCTCACGCTCAATCACAAAAAAATGTTAGTTTTTGAAGTACACGTCATTACTTAGCGCCAAAAACGGTACAAAAGCTGCGCCAGTTTATGAACTGAATCAACTACTAAAAACTTTAAAAAACTGTACTAAACACGCCGGATCCCTAAACCTCATGCTTGGAAAGAACAAGAAATTTCACTGGGGCGAGGAGCAGCAAAATATGAGGGATGCTTCTTTTAAATAAACCCGTGTTAGCGGCTTTAGACATGAATAAGTCCTTCACAGTCAACTCAGACGCGTCCGATTAAGCTATAAAGATAATACTTAGCCAAGGAATAGATAGCATGGACAGACCCTACGAGTAGGCATCGCGATGCTTGAAAGGCAGCGAGTAGAAATATTCCATTTAGTGGTAATAGTCCACGAGCCTTTACGTTTCTTGCAGTATAACGATTGTGTTTGCATTTCTTGTTAGATTTTAATATCAGCGAGAGGGAATTGAAATAAACGACTTTAATTTTAAAGTGCGAAGTAAAATGTATATTAGAAAGCTGTTAAGAGTATGCGTGATGGGAGTGTGATTGATATGACGGTCTTCGGAAGAGAGCAAGCTCGCGCTCAAGCGGCTGGTGTGACCGACTTAAAGGTAGAATCAGTGCTGACTGCGCGATTCCTTACAGCAACGAAAAGCGAGGTGTGGAAAGAGAATTCGCTATGCTACTTTCAAAATAGCAGGTGTATACATACCGCCCGCCACGGAGCGTTAATGTGAACGCGACGTTAGAAACAAAATAAACAACGTGACTACCATGGCACATTTAGGTTCGAGATGATACGATATTGAATATTAAATATGCGGCTGTAAGCAAATTCACTTGATAAAACAATTATAGATATAAAAGTAAATTATATAATTCACAATTAAACTTGTCGATGTGATTCTATATTATAAGTCCGCTTCTTTAGAAAAGATTTTATGAAAATTATCTTTAATTTTAATTTTCTTAAGTAGGTGTGACAAGACCGCCCGCCGTAAGCGAATCGAGGGCAGAGTTTTGCTCATCTTCATTTTCTTTAATAGGCAAAAGAATTAGACAATTGGTTAGACGTTTATAGACGGCGGAAGCTGTTTAAATAGTCACCACACGACTCAAGTTATCTGGTCCAGGATGCAGTTGAATGATCCGCGCTTAAGGCCATTTAACAGGTGGTGTCATTTTGTCTTTGAACAAGACCAAGCTTTCTTTTTTTAACTGACTATTCGGTTTTAACCACTTCTTGCGTTGTTGCATAAAAGCTGAGACTTCAGCTTTCTATCTTTTCCAAAAGTAATTTCTCATAAGTTCAAGCATGAGCCAGCGAGAGCGGAGCAATTTCATCGATTCTTCTTCCTCGCTGTAAGGCTGAGGAAGAGAGATAAGCAGAGCTTCTATGACACAATGTCCAGAAGTTAGGGCTGAAAGATCTTTGGCATCAGAGCTGTCAGCGCAAAAAGGCCGCAAATTTAAGCAGGTTTTAATCATACAAATAACTGTCAAGAACACCTCGAAAGTCAGTGTCAAGTTTTCATGACCCGTTTTAAATGGGTCTTAAAAATGGGCACGCAAGCATTCCATAATCCTCCGAAGTTTGACACTCGTGGTAAAATGAAGATCTAGCGAATACTCTCCTTAGCAATCGAGTCAGCTATTTCGGAGCTTGCGGTCGAAGACAGAGCAAATAGGCAACGGATCTCAGCCTCAGCTTCTTGAAAGTTAGCGCCGTTGTCGCTGTATACGACGTGGCATAACCCTCGACGAGAGATGAAGCGTTTAAAAGCTGCAAAAAAGGCTGCTTTGGTTGCCAGACATACGGAGACACACACGTAGCCCTTGTATGCCTTAACCACCGGTTGCTCAAATCATAAAGGGTGCAGAAAAGTCCAACCTGACTCAAGAAAAAGGTCGTGCTTGAATTACACGAACTTTCGGCAGCGAGCCTATTTATTGCTCTTGAGTAACTGACTTAAATCTAGCACAGCAAACACGCTGACGTGCAATCTTTTAAATGCTGCTAAGTCCGTGTACAATCCAATACTGCAAAACAACTTTTGCGACAGTATAAAAACGTCGCAAGTAATTGAAAATTAAACTCGAGTTTGGGACTGTTTGTAAGTTCCATTGCTGGAGTTACAAACAGTCTAAAAAATGATGTTGATTTGGCGATGTTTGAAATTCCATTCTTGATTTTTACAAACAGTCTTAAAATTGATGTCGATTTGGCGATGTTTGATATTTCATTCTTGAATTTTACAAACAGTCTAAAAAAGTTATAATCCCAGTTATCGACTTGTGATAATAGAGTACTTTACCGAGTATAGGTGGCGCTTGTCATAACAATAGTATTGTCGGGTGGGAATGATATGATATTGTGGAAAATCATGTTAAATTGTTATTGGTCACTTCAAATCGAAAATCGGTTAGGCCGCATGTTCGAGAACCTTCGGTTTTGTTTCAGGTACGGAGACGAGCGGAGGGAGAGTCGGCGGCTCGAGCGACCGAGGTTGGCCCTACTGATAAACTTCAGATGAGAACTCAGATGAGATCTTAGATGAGATCTCTGGCCAAAACTGCAAATGAGATCTCAGATGAGATCTCATCTTAATTTTTTTTCTGGAAACCGTTTAAAATCAAGTTAGGAACAATTTTAAACATTTTTAAAATTTTCAAACTTAAAAAAAATTTTCAAAAAAAAAATTTAATTTTTAAGTTACAAAATTTTAAAAATGTTAAAAATTGTTCCTTAAGTGATTCTAAGCGGTTTCCAGAAGAAAAAAAAACTTAAGATGAGATCTCATCTGAAAACTCATCTGGGATCTCATCTGCAGTTTTGGCCAGAGATCTCATCTGGGATCTCATCTGAGGTTAATCAGTAGAGGGCTGTTTAACTGAGACGCCGAAGATGGCATTCGATTTCTGGATCTGTTAGCAAAAGCATTCTTGCTATATAGAGTTATCAGAAGTTAATCGGTGAGTGTAATCCAGCGTGAAGGTTATTTCTCGGAAGTAAGAGAGAGCCAGCGTGAAAGCGAGTCAACTGTTATAGTATCTTCAGTTATTTATAGAGTAATTTAATTATTATCATTATTGATTATTCGAGACAAGAGAATCGCGTGCAAACGCTTGATTCTTAGAACAATATTTCGAGACGTAAATTGTTAAAGAGTATTTGAGGTTAAGTACTCAGTCGAGACAAGCAGAGAATTAGCTGGTGTATAATTCTTGATTTGAATATATTATATTGTTAATTTTCCTTTAATTTGATTTTTATTATTTACGAGATTTACCAGTTTATTCATGCATGTCTATATTGTATCGTCTGTCTTATTGTGTTTTCACGAAAATTATATATGTAATTGGAGCTGAGGAAAACGTCATCGTTGGGTTGTAATTTTCAAACAACAAAGAATCTACGAGAGTAAGTAGCGGGTTGTAAAGTAAAGATAAAGTAAGATATTTGAGTTGATGGTTGATAATTAAAGTAGCTTAATATTTAATTATCATTTGTGGTGTGGTTTTCGCCACATTATACATTTTGAACCAACAAAGGTCCTCCGTGAAGAGGAAGTAAGTGGGTTCGCCGTATGATTAGAGAACTGATCGGATGCTTTGCCGGTAGAATGACTGGATTTTTGGCTCGTTTCACTAGTGTAGAGTTTTTTAAGCGACTTAGGAATCGTAAAAGACCTTCGGCATCTAAAAAAGGAGCCAAAAATTACTAAAGACTACTACGCGACATTTGGCCCTTGGCTTTTAAGTCCCTTATTTCTGGTAAATTGAAAATCTCGCTTTATTTTAACTCAATCCGACGTTAGCCTAGTCGATTGCTCGTTCCTTATAGTTGGGTCAATTGTGCGCCAGCGAAAAGCATACGACAGAGACTTCTTTGGTTTGTCAGAGGATGAAAAGCGATCAAATAGTTGATGTACTGTATCATCAATTTGAGCAAGCAAAGTCACGCGGCTTGATTTGCGTTCTTTCTTGAGCAAAGCAGGCCAATCCGAAGATGGTAGCTTAATCCGGGCAGGACCTTTCCACCAAAGTGTTGATTCGCGTAGCTGTACAGCTGATAAGCCCTGAATAGCAAGATCAGCAGGACTTTCGCTTCATCAAATGAGTCTCCAACTTACAGTAGCGATTTCACTGATTCGATTGCCCTCGAATGGTTTCTATTGGCTCAGATAGCCATGAAGCCACGCTAGAGTTACCTGTCAATAGGTACATTTTGAATCACGTATCCAATCAGTTTAGCTAGAAAAGCAGTCCCTGTAAGCTCCAGTTCAGGTAGCAAGATTACCTTGATAGGTGACTTAGACTTTGCCGTCATGAGTCGAGTTACGATTTTAAAGTTTAAGCTAGTCACGAGGTAGACTGTGGCTGCATACGTTTTTTCTAAGGCATTCCAAAAACCGTGTAGAGTCCAATTGGCTGAGACGTTATACCATCGAGGGGTTGTACCATCGAGGTATTCTAAGTAAACTTAGTTGAAGCAGTGTACAACGAATTTGTTCCATGATTGCTGAAGATCTAAAGATAATGGCTCATTTCTGTCGAAGCCTGCTATCCAAAGCTGTTGCAAGATAATTTTTGCTTAAACTACAAACGAAGAGAGCCAGCCTAGTAGATCTTACAGCTTTGCTAACTCAGATAGTGTTCAAGATTAACGTTATTAGGTGTACTACTAGTCTGCGAGAGCAGCAAATCCCAAGCATCGAGAGAGATTTGCCGCTTTTACAGAGTCGTTCGCGTATATACGTATACAACATGTTCGAATGAAGCGGTTAAGTTGTCTGCGTCTTTTGTACCGACTTAGTATAGATATGCGCACCTACGTCACTGCACTGCGCACTTTAGTCTCTCTTTTACCTTTCGACTGCTTCAATTGTGCGAGAAGACGCGCTCGACACCAGTTCACGTAGTCCTCGTGCAAAGAGAAGTAGGCTGGCTCTTTATTTCGTAGTTGTAATAGGAATATTCACGTAAAATTTAAGTTTGTTAAATATAAAGTTTTTTCTATTGATTAGTTTAAGTGAAGTTCTTTATATAAAGTGAATTTATTGTCTATTAATTTGTGCACGGGTTAAGCTCATAAAACCATCTCCTCCGCATGCTCCTGTTCATCACTTATGGTCCACATACAGTGAGACCGGTGTCGAGAAAATTATAACACAGTACCACTAATCTCTCCTTCGTCTACTGACTCGATTTTAAACAGATATCATCATTCGTTCAGTAGTCGTAAGTTTGGTGCCTTTGTGATTGACGTAATACATTAAGGCGTCAGATTCTTGCAGCCATCGCAGACCTAAGGTAGCTACTATAGTTTGTTCACCTACTGGCGTTGCTGCATCAGAAGCTAAGGTATTTAAAGTGTCAAGGATTAGCTTCAGATGATTCGCTGCCCATTTACTCAGCTTCATGCCATGCAAATCGATGACTTCGCTCTTAGCTTTTAGAGCTTCCTTTAATGTGTCCGCTCCGGCCAAAAATCGTCTGTATATCGTTTTTTTCCGATCAGAGAGACTGCTCTTGGGTACTGTTGGTAACCGTCTTCTGCTAGTTTTAACATACAAGCGTTGGCCAAGAAAGGTGCTGATGCAAAAAGCTATTACGATAGGATAGCTGGGAACGTGACAAAGTACTCGCTGCTAGTTTGCTTCTACAGGATGCATTAAAAATTGCCTAAACATGATCTCAATGTCGCATGTAAAGATGACCTTGTGGAAAGACCATTTGATTAGAAAGGCGAGTCCGTTTGCTTGAAGCTTTGGGAAAACGTGCAAGAAATTGTTCGAAGATGTGCCTTTTGAATAGTTTAGCGATTCGTTGAACACGACTCTGATTTTCTTGGATCCATTATACTTAGATACTGGATGATGAGTCAGATAACACATCTGCGATGAGTCATTAATCTCAGCGTCCAGGACTGGCTTCATGTGGCCTAAATTCGCCTATTTAGCATTGAATTTATCGTACGCGGTACCAAGAGAAGGGTCTTTTTTCAATCGTTGCTCTAAGCGAGTTAGTGAGGCAGCAGCAACGTGACTTGTGCAACAAAAGTAATCGTAGCATTCTTGCTCTTCTGTCAAACGTGTTTCTATGCAGCACTTCTTCGATCTCCTAGAAGCAGAAGAGAAAAATAGGCAGTTCATCTTTACTGCGTAATGAGTAAGTACATGTTAAGAGGTTAGAGTTGGCGTATTAAGAGCTTCCATGAGCAGCCAGCCGAACGCGCTGTTGAGAACTTTGGACGTTTTTACGGTCTCGAGCAGATATCCGGTCTCAAGGTTAAGGCGTATACATCTGAACTTAGGATGCAGTCTATTCGTCCAGGCTCCGTGTAGTGGATGTCTATTAGCATTAACCCTTTTAGAAGAGTCCACGCTTAATGTTAAAATCGTTGACGTGGTAGTAGTGTCGTAACCCTACTAGTAAGATTAGTAGAAAAGTCTGAATCTTTGTTCGATTTTGAGATTAAGTGAACTCGGCTATTGGCTTAATCCGATTGAGCGTCACCGACTTCAGAGATTGGTGGGTGAGCTGCGTGTTTGAGTTCTCTGAGTAGTTGCAAATCGCGTTCGGATATGAACGACTCCTTGGAGCCAGTATCAAGAAGAGCACGAACAATTGTGGATTGCGCATTTGAATCTCCCAATGTAACGAGAGCTGTGTCCAATAAAATAGTCTTTTCATCACTCCCGATCAGCTGTGCGAATTTCAACTGCATTTCCTGATCGAAGTTAAGAAGGCTCAGATCACCAGGTTCCCGCCCTCGGCTTCGCCTCGGGCGTGAATATCCTGGTGATCTAGGCCTTCTTAATTCTTGTTCCTTAGGTACGTAATATACTATTTCGCTAGAAGTGGCAGTTGGCACAACAGCAGAGCGCGAGCCTGTCAAGGCGTGTGACGCGATGACAACATTCGTCTAGTTGTTGTGAGTTGATTTTTCGTGCAATCCTAAAAGATCCGGATGCAGCTTGGTGTGATGTTTGTCATTGCAAATGAAGCATCGTCGCTTAGACTTGCAGTTATCTGCCAGGTGGGTTGATTTCAAGTGGTTAAAGCAGAGGCGCTTGTTTTTAACATGCTCCATGCGTCAATTCTCTGGAAAATCACAAAAGGTTTTACTGTATCCGATATAATGATCTTCGGAACAAAGAGAACATTTAGATTTAGATTTTGTAGACAGCAACATTGATTTCTAAAATTCATGGCAGATTTTGTCTCTGTTAGAGAATCTATGACGGTAAGATCGAGCGTGCGAATTTGCTCTTTAATAAGCTCTTGATGCTTTTAAATGTTGGAAAATCCTCGTTGTCGCTGACTTCCACCTTCTTGACCCAATCTATCCTTTTTGATGGGGCTAGGCGACTCTCGATAAGATATGCAAGGATGTCGTCCTAATGCTTGACGGGTCTTTTGAGGGAAGTAAAAACGTTGATATCAGGGATGCTAATCCAGATCCAGATCTTTGAGTACCCAAAGATTCTGATGCCGAAATCCGAATAGAACCAAATTCAGATCCGAAGGATGCGGGTACATTAAATTCTAGGGTGTTCGGATAGTTGGCAACCCTAGTTAATCCTCTCATTGACACCGTTAAGTAGCGTGTTAAGATGCTAGAGACACTCCGTTGAAGCTTGCGGTAAGTGAAGCAGTTCTTGCATCTGCACTAAAAATCGCAATAATTTGTTATCATAGCGTGATGGTAGCGTCTTCCAAGCTATCTCAAAATTTGCTGCTATTAAAGTGAAACTTCTTTAGGCGCGCCGTATATGGCGAGTTAACCCGTGAAACGAGCGAGCGCGTACGCGAGCGGAGATATCTCTCTATATTATAAAAAAAGTTCTAACGCTGCCGCTGTCAAAAAAAAGACTTTCCCTCAATTTCCGGGGATTAGGTTTTATTACCCTTATACCGAAAAGTCGGAGATTTTGATCATTAATTTTCGAAAATTTGGTTATTGTAATGTTATATAATTGAAAATTTAACAATTTCGTCCGTAATTCAAAAATTTAGATATTACATTAGTAAGGTTTATATAGCTATTATGATAACTTATAGTTAATATAATAAAAAAATAGTAGATATTTGAAACTGTCAGGGGATAATTAGTATTGACTTTTTGATATTGCGAAAAAAGGTGACTTCAATGATTGTGCTCTACAAGTCACAATTTTTAATATTTTGACTTGAAAAAAATTGAGGGGCTTCCTAAA
>JAPYZE010003636.1:0-12420 GCA_030522805.1 Leptomastidea abnormis | reverse complement strand
ATTCATCATATCAATTATAAATTTAATCATATCAAATAAATTAAAGAAAAAATGACTTTCTCAACGAATGAAAAAATATGCCCCGGGTCGGGTTCAAACCGACGACCTCCCGCACACTAGACGGTTGCGCTTTCCAACTGCGCCACCGAGGGACTCGACGACCGTCACCCTACCCCGGACATATAATTCCATTCGTTGATCAAGTCAATTGGTCTTTATTGGTGCTGACATCGATCATTGCTTTTAAACGCCTACCTTCCTCTTGTGGCATGGGCATGGTTATTGGTTGTGTAATTCTGTTTATTGGTATTATAGTCATTGGTATTATATCTATTGAGATAGCGCTTTTATCTGTCTTGTGTATTGGTATTATATCTATTGAGATAGCGCTTTTATCTGTCTTCATCGACTCAGTGTCCCAGGATAAGTTTGGGTTGATTTGTCGTTGATAATTGTTACCCTGGGAGCTTTCACTATATGTTGTTTCGCTGTTGATGATTGACATATTTTCTATAGATTCGTTTAACTCCTTATCAGGTGACGGTACTCGTATTGGTGATATTGGTTGTCTTTTTGATACGTTATGCGTAATAGGTCGTTGGTGGTCTTCTTGTTCTGGGGTGGAGTCCGTTTGCGTTGTGACACCCACCATCGTTAGTTCTCTGACCGAGTAGTCTGAGTTATCAATTACTTCGATGAGGTATTTCTCTACTTCCATAGCCTGCTTTATGTCGAGGCATTGTAGTTGAGCTACACCAACTTGTCCATTGTCAGTGTATACTCAATGACAATGCTTTGTATGTTTGTGCATATCATGTTAGAAATCTCGACCATTGATATGTCGTTGTCGTATTGTAAGTATACTGTGTCCAGCTTGTCCTTCAGATGGTATGTTTTTACTATTTTGATTGTTATATTGGTGAAAGATAGATGAGACTTTTGGTGTTATAGGTTATAATTTACGTAGGGTCTGTGAACACAAAAAAAATATTAGTATCAGTTTTTTATAATGTTATTAGAATTTTTTTATTATTATTATTATCTACATGATGCATATTTGAGTTGAAGGAAAAATAGAGTTCACAAAGAAATAAGGGTCTTTTATTGGTTGTATGTGTTTGGAATAGGTAGTGTTCGGAGATGTTTAAGTTTAACTTGTTACATTATTCATTATCATTCATGAAATCTATGCGAGGTTCATCTGTCGCTGCTGATTCTCTGTCTCTGCGATAAAAATGTAATATGTCTATCAATTCTTCTAGATCTCTTGTGCTGATATCGTTGAAGGTTCGCCGGCGTCTTGGAGGGCTTATGTAATCTATTAGCTGGTTGTTCTCTCAGAATACTCCATTAAACAGATCAAGATTCGCTCTAGAATCCTCATCTATATTTATTTCTTCAAAGTCATGATTGATTCTTATTCCTGGTGGTTTCTTTATTGGTGTTTGTTGAGTTACCTCAGATTTTTGTAATTCATCGATACTTTTTGACTTTTCTACTGTGTTGTTGGTGAGGACAGTTTTCTTGTTGATCTAAATGTTGGTTTGGTGTAGTTTTTGTTTTGTAAATATTCCGGGGTCTACCTTTGCTTGATATTTACATGTTTGCACATGAGCTTGGTAACTTGCTTTGGCTACATAAATGCCACAGTCTTTGTATTTTATTCTTTCCTGTTCCGTTGATTGGGCTACTTCCATTGGTTCTGTAACGCAAGTCCCATAACGTTCAGCGGTGTGTTTTAATGCTCTTTTTGCATTTTTTGTGTTTGCAAACTGAATATATCCATATTTTTGCTTTGTCTTACGGCTTTCGATTATTCTTACGTATTCTAAGGTTTCAAATTCTCCGAATATATTGGTCAGATCTTTATTTGTTACACTCTCATCTTTTGGTAAGTACAGTTTTTTATATGTGTTATGATCAGGGATTTTGTTATTGGTTGATCGCTGTGTTTTTCCGGCAGATATTATTGTTTTTGGTACTGCCCCTTGTTGAATAAAACGTGTTTTCATTTCTTTGTAATTGAATGTTGTTGGTTTCTCTTGTCGTCATTACAGGATTCATTTTCTTCGGTACTGATTTATGTTCTGGGACAATTTGTTTTGGGGTTTTCAAAGACTGCGTAATTTATATCAATGATAGCGTCTTATTTTGTTGCAGTTAAATTTTCTTTCGTATTCGGTTCGTCTTTGAGCTTAGGGTTTGTCTCCTGTGTTATTGGTACCGTAGCCACAAGTATTTTATTTGGTTGTGTATTCCTTCTGTATGCAACCTTCATGATGCCTGCACTTCATCCTGTTGGCCCAAATAAGGTTTCAACTCTGTGAACTGTTATTATTTCTTCCAGTTCTTTTATTATTTTCCAGAGCGGGGTTTTAGGGTCGTATTGCAGTATCTTTACACTGTCTTCTTCACTAGACAGTATTTTGTATGTCCGTCCCATTATTGAACCTGTAATGGAGCGTAGGTCTAAGTTGGTAAGTGAGTTTTGTTATTTGTTTTTGTATATTTTGTTGCTGTATAAGTAAAGATTGTAAATTCATGTTTGTTAGTATTTCTGTTATGAATTCGAGTATTTACAAATTTATGAATTTCAGGAGTAAGCGAATATGGAGTCACAGTTATGTATATATTATAGAGTCACGCGGTCTCAGCTTCTGTTTTCACATTTGGGATATTGAAATTCGGTATATTTTTGTGGTAGGTGGATGTCGGTGTATTCATTCTGGCCTGGGTTTGTCACAATTTCGGCATATTTTAAATTCTCCTCGTTTTTGGGCTTTATTATAATCAACCTTGTAATTTATCGTCTTTTTCTTAAAAATTGTTATTGTCATTATTATCAATATTTCAGAGATTATTAATGTTACCATCAAATATACTCCAAATAACGTATATATTAAATTGTGTGTGCTTTTTCGTTGATTCTTCCTTTTATTTATGTCATGTAGTCTGTTTACTATTTCTTAAAACTGAAGTTTGTTTTTGCTCCAGTTTGTATGTAATTCACTTGCATTATAAATATTATTTATGTATACCTGATTGGTAATGTGGGGGTGTAGCTTACTAATGTTGAGAGATATTTCTGGTTTATATATATATTTTCGTTAGTTTCCACACTTTTCTGGTATGCAACATAACTTCGTCTGTGTATGCTCTACAATCGTTTTGTATTTTAAATATTCCTGCTACTTGTGATATTAGGTTTTTATTTGGTTTGTTGGAACATTCTATTCTTAATTTTTGTGGTTTTATTGTTGAAAATAACCAGCCATTTTCTTCAGGAAGATATGTCCATTGAGTGTCTACTGATTTTTCATATATTATATTGCAATATTTCATGTTGTCATGTTTTGGTCGAAGCAAAAGATTAACGTCGCAATCTTTAGTCGCTGTTTTATATAAAACTTCGGGTTGTGGGCATACAAGTTGATCATCTAATTTTATGCAGTTATCAATGTATTCTTTGTTCGTCTTGTAGAAATATCTGTTCCCTTCTTGTATTGCTAGATATTCATGTTGTCCTTCTATATATATTTTTCCTGCGGTATTATTGTTCCATTTATGGAAAATTGTTAGTGGTATTATTTTGTATAAGTAACGCTTTTTTCTGCTTATGAGTGGTATATGCATTATTATTAAAATACGATCTTGGTCATATATCACATCATTATTGGTAATGGATATTAATTTTTCTACTGTCAAATCGTCTAATTTAAATGGTAAAATTTCATTCGCTTGTGTATTGTGCACATCATTTGTTATTTAAGTCAGCAAATCTTTTGTTAGTAATTCTTGGTGGATTTTACCTTGCTTAGCTAGTTGTATTATCTCAAGCATTTTTTCGCATCTGAGATCTTGTTGTCTAAACTAAATTTGATTCTTCTGGATTAGGTGATTATGTCACTTAGGTGTTTTGCTTGTGAATTTTCATCTAAAACATTGTCTAGATTTTGTTTGATAACCATTCCCAGTTCATTAATTAATTTGTCATGCCTTTGCGTTATGTTGTATATTTCGTCTAGCGATGCAACACGACATGGGTTTTTTCCGACATGATTTTAATCATGTCTCTTTGGTCATTATCAACGTTATTGATGTGTTGGTGAATGTTTTTTATTTGATCTTTAGTTGCTAAATCAAACAGACTTTTACTGATCAATCCTATCATTCCTAGTGGTACTATTTTTTTGTGTATATATTTGTCATCTGAGTTTATTGAAGGTTTTTTAACGAGTTTGTTTCTTTAAATATTTTGGTGTTGAGATCGAACAGAAACTGGTTTTTTAAATTAATTAATCCTTAATTTAATGCAGAGTTACAATTGATAATTTTGTGATCTACGCAGCTGTCATCAAGACAAGTTTCTCCTTCTCCTCTCATGTAACAAAAATCATGTTTATCTGGGAAAAGAATTTGAACTCGGCTTTGTTGTAAAAAATCACGCAATTTAATGTTCACTGCTATTTTCCAAAAGTCTGATTGGTGTGTCACCGTTTCGGTTCGTTGAAAATATGTGCCCGGGTTTTATATTATTGGTATTGTTGTATAAACATTTTCAACCAGAGCAGGTATGGAAATTGGAAAGGAGAAATACAAAATGACATGCAGAATAAATATAAAGCGTGCTGTAGGTATTATCTGTAAACAAACAAAAAAAATGTTATTATGGTATCTGCATCATGCAGGTTTTGATTTATCAATGTGTTTACGAATTAATTTTCTATTAGGTAGTTCTAACAATATATTTTTATTATTTAATACGTCAATGATTTTCAGAGGCTGTTCGTAATATTCTTGAAATTTGTGTGTTCTTGGTACTTTTAGTACATAGGCATAGTCATTTCGTTCGGGTTTATATTGTTTGATATTTTTATTATACCGTTTTTTTTCTTTTATTTTATTTTCAATTTAAGTTGAACGCACTTGAGATCTTATTTTTGCTAGTCTTAATATCAAATCAATTAGGTGTTGGTTATAAGTTCTTGATTTTTCCTCGCTTGGTATAGTTATTAGGAAACGCGCGGTTTTACCATACACTAATTTAAAAGGTGTAAAATTAGTAGCGGAATGTATACTTGTGTAGTATGTAAACGCAGCGTAAGGTACAAGGGTATCCCAATCATCATATGATTCTGAGTATATACGAATGAAATCTATTAAGAAAACATGGCTTCTCTAAAGACCCGTTAATTTGTGAGTGATACGTTGACGTAGTAAGATGATGTATTTTAAAAATCTTCATTATTTTATTTAAAATACCAGACACGAAGCTAGTGCCGTTGTCAGATAGTATCGCTCTTGGTGCTCTAAATTGGCAAATTAGGTTGCGTGCAAGTTGTCAGCTATGGTTGTTGCTCTTAAATCTTTCAGTGGAACGATTATGACATATTTTGTTAGATTGCACTGTATTGTTAGCAGGTGACAATTTCCATTTGGTGTCTTACGTAATTTTCCAACTGTATTTATTGATACTTTTTCGAACGGTTCCATTGGTGTGTCTCTAATGATCATTGGTTCTCGTGTTTTTGCCCGTGTTATCTTTTTCTCTTGGTATTTGTCACAATTTATAATATAATCAATCACGTCTTTTCTCATTCCTTGCCAATAGTATCGTTCTCTTATCTTGTGGTATATCTGGTTAATACCTTTATGACCTCCGATAAGTATGTCATGGAAGGTTTTTATAATATCGTCTCTATTCGGGTTTGGGGACTTTGGTTTTACCATAGCATATAGCAATTGCAATTGCAAATATATGTCTTCTTCTGTTGGAGATATATCTCCTACGGGGTTTCGTAATAGTGCATCCGCGTTTTTGTTAAGTTATTCTGGTTTATACTTGAAAGTATATTCATATCCGGTGAACTTAAATGTCCACCTCATTAGGCGTTGACCTGGATATTTTCGGCTGTGCATCCAGTTCAAGGGCTCGTGGTCCGCTTGAAGGATGAACTTCCTACACAGCAAGTAGGGGCGAAACTGACTCATTGCGTAAATCGCAGAGAGGCATTCCTTTTCTGTTGTAGTATAATTCTTTCCGGCTTTCGTCAGAACACGACTTATGTATGCAACCGGGTGATCAAAACCATCAGTTTCTTGGCTCAATACAGCTCCAATTGCATAGTCTGACGAATCGGTAGTTACTGTAAAGACTTTGCTAAAACCCGGGAATTGTAAAATAGGTGCTCGTGTCAGCTTTTCTTTTAATAATTTAAAGCTTTTTTCTTGTTCTTCACCCTGAACGAATTTTTGGTTCTTCTTCTTCAGATCATTTAGGAGTTTACTGATTTGTGAAAAATCTTCCATAAAATGTTGATAATAGCCAGCCAGCCCGAGGAATTCTCTAACTCTGTCTATTTTATTTAGTGTTGGGAAGTTTTGCACTGTCTTTATTTTTTCCGGGTTGGGCTTCACACCCCGTTTACTTATGATATGACCGAGGAAAGCTGCTACTTTTTGTAGAAATTCTACTTTGTCTGGTTGTAGTACGAGTCGCGCATCACGTAAGCGTTCAAAAAGATGCAAAATTCTCATTTCATGTACTGCAAGGGTACTTGCGTAAACTATTATGTCATCTAGATAGACCAGCATCTCGATAAATAGTAAACCTTTCAAAATACGGTCTATTAACCTTTGAAATGTCGCGCCTGCTGATTTCAATCCTTCGAGCATTCTCTTGTATTGGTAAGTCGATAAGGAGTTAAGAAAGCAGTTTTTCAACGATCTTTATAAGCTAACGGTATTTGTTAAAAATCGTTTGCTAGATCAAAGTTTGAGAAATATTTCGCTTTTCCTAACTGGTCTAATGTATCAGCTATATTAGGCAGAGGATATGCGTCACCCACCGTCTTTTTATTGAATTCACGAAAATCTATCACCATCCTCCAGCGCGGGTTACCTTTGTTGTCCGGTTTTTTAGGGACAATCCATGTCAGTGAGTTATTTGCTGAGTATGAGTTCTCAATTTCTTTTGTACCTCGTTGTCTATGACTTCTCTGTGTTTTTGTGGATGTCTGTACTGCTTGGTGTGAATTGATTTATTGTTTTCTAATATTATTTCATGTTGAATTTTATTAGTTGCAGTTAGGGGATCATTTGGTAATAAGAAAACATCCATATAATCTTTAACCATTCTTATTAAACTTTCTCTTCCTTTCTTTCCCAAATGCTCTAATTTTAGTAATTTCATAAGTTTTTTAAATTTTTTTTTTGGTCAGTAATAGGTTTTCCTTCTTCTTCACTTGATGTTGAATCGCAGAAATCTGGGTCGATGTCATATTGTATCAGTTGAACGGGATTGACTTCTATGGTGGTTTTAGTTTCGTTAGTATTAATTGCCATTATATAACACTGATTATTGTTGTTGTTTACAAAGCCTTCGCCTATATAGACATTTTTATCTCCTACATCTATTCTTGGGATATAACCAGTGTCTAATTTTGTGTTAATAATATTTATACGTATGATTCGACGTGATCTGACTTTTAGTGTGATTTTTACTGGTTGTATTTTTGAAGGTTGTGTTTCTGATGCCTGTGATTGAATTGTTTTTTTTGTTTCGGTACCGGATACTTTGTTATTTGTATTTGTTCTAATTGTAGTTATTTGGTTTTCTTTGTTTATACTATTAGTGTTTTTGTTGCAATAAGAATCTTATATTTCTTCATCTTCTAGGAATGGTATTGGGTTCATTATATCTCCACTTATTATGAGTGCTTTTTTATAATATAATATAACGGCTTCTTCGTCTTTTTAAAATTGTCTGCCTAACATACCATCCTGTTAAATAGGGAAATTTGGTGGGACTACGTGAAAGTCGTCATCCTTTTTTTATGGTTAATTTCGTAGTACCGAACGTTTGGAGTGCTTGAACTTTAATTCCTGATATTTCAATTGCGTTGGTTTCATTTATTGATGATGTTGGTAGTAACGCATTTTGTTTTATTATGTTGACTCCTGCATCGTTGTCAATCATAAACGTAACCCATTTATTTAATTCAGGAATTCTAATTCTTATGACTGTTGGGTAGTTAGGTTTTGTTGATTCTCCATCACCAAGTCGTTTTGACTGTCCAACAGTGAGTTCTCCGGTGTCTCTACCAACTACATTGTCTAGTCTGTTTGTGCCTCTGTCATCATTATTTGCTTCTGTTGTAAGTAGTTTGTTTTATCTTTGGTTCTGTTTTGGATTGTATAGTTTTGGTTGATTTTGAAATTGTATAAATTGAATTTGTCTATGTGTTTTCCATTGAGGTTGGGCTGTTGTATTTGTTACTTGTGTTTGATTTTCGTTTTGTGCCAGAGTTTGGGTATGTTTATTGGCTTTCGTTTTTAAGTACATATAGCCATATCATAGGCTCAATCATTACATAATTTTTACATTAAATCAAATGAATCATTATCCTAATCGTGATTAATTCACATACATATGTAATGTTGTGTGTACATGTTGCCCTTACGCAAAGGCACCGCAACGCAGACATTTATACAGTACATCTCAGTATATATCGCATTAAATGATCATATGTAGGGTTGCCTCTCATTGGGTGACGCAATCATATCATTACATTTTTATTTATTTATATCAATACTCGATCAATTGTACATTTTTTACATCATATTACTTATGCACGAGCGGGGTACTATCGCCAGAAAAAATTTCCCGAAAAAAAATTTCCGAGAAAATTCAACCAGTAATCGAACCCACGCTCGCTCCCGACACCGATATACAGGCAGGCTAAGACTAACGACTTAACCCACTAGGCTATCGACGCCGGTGCCTAAGTTTGGGTTGTGTTTGGTGACTGGCCCGCCATCTGTTGTGTATGGCGAGCCGTGTTGGAGTTTAAATATTGCTGTGGATAATTATTGATGTTGGCTTGTTGTTGTGTGCTAGTCTGTGCGTTGTGTTTATTTGTGTAATTCTGATAATATGGTTGTGTATTCAAATTTGTAAACGCTTGATAGGACTTATTACTTTGATAATTTTGGTAATTGTTTTGATGTTAATATTGTTGATTATTTAAAATGTTTTGTGGATGGGTATAATTTTGTTGTTGATTATATATTAATTTTTGTTGTTGTTGTTGATTTTGCGGGGGTATGAAATTATTATAGTTTTGCGTAGTATATTGCCACTGCGGGTCTTGGTAAAACTGCGGGTATGGCTGTGGCTGCTGTTGAAAATTTAAAAATGGTTGAAAATTTTGTTGTGACCAGTTGAGTTTTGTGGTGTAGTCTGATTATCCTGGGTTGTCATACGTTGGCTAGTATTAGTATTGGGTTGTTGATTAATGCCAACATTCATCAAATCTTGAAAAGGTGCACTTTGGCTCCATATGCTTGGCATTTGTAATCTCCTGTCAGGTAAGATTTTAGACTCAATTCTTGTTTCAAATTAAACTGCTTGTTCATAAGCATTTTGCAAATTTGGTGGCTCTCTACATTTTACTAGTATTGCTAGCTAAAGGCATCCAGCGCCATTTGTTGATCTGGTTTTAGCATATATTCTACTTTTTGGTCTTGATTATCACGATCATTTGCATCGTCTAATCCATCTTTGATTGCGGCTTTTGCTCCACTGAGTAGAATATTAATTTGGTCATAAAAATTACCTATTGTTTGATTTTGTTTTTTTGTTACTTCTTTTAGTTTGTTTATGTAGTGTGATTAATCTTTTTCGGGTGCAAAACGAGTTTTCAGATGCCTGATTAATTCGTCGAGAGTATTTATTGTTTTACCATTAATGCATTTTTTTGCTGCTCCTCTTAATTTTGAAAGATGCCTCTTGAATACATTGGTTCCTGGCTGTCTGTGTGAAAATCTCTACCGTTGCGCAGGTCCAAAATATAGTCCTTCAATGTTATATCTCTTCCGTTAAAACTTCTAACGTTGTATAGAGCGTTTTGAAGTGATGAGGTCAACATCATGGTTGACATGGCAAGTTTGTCATGTTAATCTGTTGCTACGACATGTTTGCTATAGCATTATCAGCAGTTGATTGCGCAGCATCTAATGCTCTGCTAACATCGTTAGGTGATATTGGGTTAGTAGTATTTTGATTTGTACTTGTATTCGGTGGTACAGTAGAGTTTGATTGTGATGCTGTTCCGTTTGTCATTTTGGTTGATTATTATATTTGTACGTTACACGATGCTTACGTACAACAAAAACAATTGTAATAATAAATAAAAAAAATAGTTTGGAAATCTTACGATGTCTATTATAATCCCTTATCCAAGTTGAGGATCAATTAAGTTTAGTAATTTTGTATTTATTCTTTTATTTAACTTCGCATTCAATTAGAAATTAAATAATAGAAAAGAAAAAAATTTTGATTGTTAGTAACCTGATTGGTAGCGATAAATGCGTTCTGAAAAACGTAACTTGTGTTAATGGGAAAAAACGAGTAAAAAGAGAAGGGAAAAAAATTTTAGATAGTTTTAAACTATTAATTGTTTAGAATTCAATTTTTGTTCGTCAGGAATATAATCGCTTTCAGTATTTTTTTATATGTCTATTACCGCGTTTAATATTATATAAATTTTTAATATTATAAGGAGATTTATAAACACATTGATAAATTACTATTTATGTAATTTATTATTGATGATCTGAAGAGTGTAAGGGATTAAATTCAGAATTTTGTAGTTATTGTTGGGTGATTAATATTGAGAGAAAGTAAACAAAAAGAGAAATAGCAAAGACAAAATAAAAAAAAGTTTTTTATGTATAAGTTACAACAATTTATGGAAGATTAAATAATTTGTTTAAATAAATTGTGGCTAAATGTTTAACTGAAGTTTCATAATTTTATAAAAAGAGATATTAAACAGTGATATAAGTGACTACTATTTACTGAGATTAATTGTCACGCACATGCTGTTACGGGTAAAAATTATCAGAAATCACTGACTGGGCCTGTGTTACCCAGCTACCCGCGGCGATAATTCTCCCCGTTGAACAACGCGAGTCTCTACTAGCTTATCGGCACAATCCTCGTGCCATCTCAGCGTCCGGCTATACTCTTACCTTGTGCGTGTATATCCCATACAAGCACCCGCGGAGGCGGCGGTATTCGGCCTACGAAGCACTGCAAATAAGGGGTTGAGGTAGGCAAGCTCGCACACAGACGATGTGCGAGCAATCACGAACAACGGATTTATAAAATAATAACAAAAGACTTTATTGCCTGTAAATGTATCTGCGGTCTTGAGCCGCTATAAAATCCCGATGTGTGTATATGTATATATGTGTGTAAAACGATAGGCCAGTGTCCGCTGACACTGACCTTCGCAAAAAGTCACGTAGACTTTCAAATAAGGGAAACACGGGCCACGAAGCTAATTCCCAGCTGCCGGCAGCCGGGTCTCGCACACGCAAGTGCGAGGACGCTAAACGATTAAAGGGCTGTTAGCCCTACTCACGACTGAAAGGCTCAGCCCAAGCGTCACCGGCTCAGCTGGTTCCACCTGTAGCACGTCTGCCTTGACGAGGTAAAAGGACTGGGATTCTCAACGTATCCCACGTTACGCTGTTCTTAAAGCCGCTAGCTTGCACTGCCTCTTGCAGCTCCTCGTTACGCCCGCTTCTAGATACCCAGCACAAAGCACCCTGACACCTTAACATTTAAATACAACGATGTCAGCAAGACCTCGTGCACCAACTCCTCGAGCAAACTTCCTATTTATCCAAGCAACAAAAACCACGGAAAAAAGCAACGGAAAAGCAACGGAAAGCCGGTCTTCTTTGCACGAGGCGCAGACGATACTGCTGGTACATAGCAGCACTGCACACGTGTTGCGCGCGCGTCTCCCTCAGTCGCTGTCTCTCTCTCTCTCTCTACTACCTATACTCCCGCTATAGCCGCGCCGAGCTCTCTCTTGCTCTTCCAGGTATATACGCGGCCGGCTCCTTCTTCTCTTAAGCGGTCCCTTTTTCCTCCATCTTCGTATACCTCGCTATAGGTATACTTACAAGGAGAAGGTCTCACCTTTGGGAGCTGGATTTTGACCAAACTTGGGGAAATTCCTCTTTGTTGAAAAAAAATACCCCCGTTTTTTCTTTTTGTCTAATAGGCCTTTTTTCCCGAATTATAGGCTAATATATATTTATATATAAATGTATCAGCAGTGCTTCTTTCTTGTTTATCTTGAATAAGATTAGTGATAGATAAAATTAAAAGGTATATTTTGAAAGTTAAGAAAATTACCTTTAATTTGATATATTATATGTTGATAAAATATTTATTCTATCAAAAGTTACAATAGAACTAAAATAATGATTTTGTTATACGTTTTGTTATATGGTTTTACTTATGATTTTTGCATACAAAGTTACACTATCTTAACATGGAATAAATACATAAAATAATCACCATTTCTTATTTACTGTAACTTTTGATAGAATGAATATTTT
>JAPYZE010003635.1:0-16102 GCA_030522805.1 Leptomastidea abnormis | reverse complement strand
GCGGGGAGATCACACGAGAGAGGGATGCCTGCGCCCGAGTTGCGAACATAATTTTTTGCAATTTCAAGAGCCGTGCGCAAAAGTTACTTTTGCGCACGATTTACCGTGCGCAAAAAGTACTTTTGCGCACGGTATTTTTTTTCGCACTGTTTACAGTGCGCAAAAAGTCTTTTTGCGCACGGTTTTGCGCACTGTAAACCGTGCGCAAAAGTGACTTTTGCGCACGAAATTGCAAAAAAATTATATTACACAAAAAAATACATTATACTTTTATACTAGTTCATTGAATGATGTAATAATGATGTAATAAATAGAAAAAATAGATGGTTCAAATGAAGGCATTAAGAATGTAATAGAACATGAAATAACTCCAAGAACTACCCTATACTTCTTACCAAGTATTCTTCTCTCTTGCGATAGCTAATTTTTAGGAGAAACATTATTACAGGGATTTTTTGATATGTCAATAGAGCGACCCTTTTTTTTCGCTCCATTCCATAAAGACTCTTTCTGAGTTACTAAGCTTTTTTCCCAAGAGAAAAAGAGTGAGGAAGAAGGAGGTGAGCGATAAGTGAAATGAACTCGAGGAAGAATGATAAAAGAAAAAAAAATTAAAGTCCACGTGGCTGTATTTAAAGGTATATAGAGAGAGGATGGGAAAAAAGAAGGAAAGGAGAAAGAGATTGAGAAAATGCAAGATTCGCAAGCTCTTTTGCCTTTGCGGATGACGATTAAGATAACTAACAATAATGGGATCTGCGATGCGAATAACGTTTCTTGACTATACTATTATTACTGCTACTATTCTATTTCTCGCTTCTTTCGTGATACCTACTTCATCTGTTGGAACTTGAATATTAAGCTGGAGTGTAGAGTTCGTTTTAACAATGACTCAGAGAGCTTCTATACTTTGTCGTTGAAAAAGGTTCATTACACTTGAAAATGAAAATTTTGTATTAAATGTGTTTCAAGTATGAGTAATAGTTCTCAGAGTGAAAATCATATCTTTCTTTTTAACTATATACGTTATTAAGTACTATTAGTAATACTGTTTTTTACAATTATAATTTCTGGAAAAATAATAAAACTTTTTTTTTTCATTTCAGGTAAGAGTCAATTAACAAGCTGTTTTTCCTGTATTTTTGTAAGTTAAAACTCATATATTATTAGTTATAATGATAAATTAATAAACTGTTAATAAAAATACCAAAATTTTTAAATAAAAAAAAACAAATTAAAACGTCGTAGTAATAGAAGTAATTTTCTTCTTCGTAATGAAATCTTAAAAAGATCAACATCGAATTGAAAATTACTAGGTAAAATTAAGTTCGTCATAACTTTGATACTACTGGTATAAATAATTTTAATAAAAGTAGTATTATTTTCAGTTTTATTTGTCTTATTCAGATTTATTTTTACAAAATGAATTATACAAAAGTAAAATTTATAAAATACGAAACAATTACACACACTGTAAAAAAAAAGAAAATTTTAATTATTTTTTATAATTTTAACAAATAAAAGTAATTGCACCCACTAAAGATTAAAGATAAAAATTGTACTTTAAAAACAAAAAAATTAAAAAAAAAAAAAAAACATGAAATTTGAAATACAAATTAAGCAGCCCATTAAGACAAAACAGCTTAATTAGAAAAGCAAAAACCAAAAAGATAAAATTTATACAACGTTCATACGATTACCATCAGAACGGTAAGCTTGATCGCACTTTGAGCATAAAGTTTCCAAAATTCTTTATCATCCTTATCAATTTCTCTGGCCTCTAATTTCAGTCTTTCTCTACCTACTTCCTATAGTTTGCTTTACTGGCAGGATAAATTTCAAGGCCGGTTGGGCTTGGTGCAGAACATAATTGCGCGTTTTAATTATTTAATTAATCCCAGAGTCGAGGACGACAAGCAGGGCATTACGACGCTTTATCTAGATGCTCGTTAGCGAGTTGTCCGCCTCTATGCTTACAGTCCTATAAGAGTTCCAACTTTTTACGTGGCCTGTATTCTTTTGTGCTTAAACGTTTTTCATAATTATTTAAAATACTGTTTTTATTATTAATTTTTGGTAAATTTAATTATTTTTAAATTTCAAATATCTATTTTTTATGTACAATATTTGTCTGTCGTTGTGATTACTTGAAACTTGTCACAATATTGAATATTGATTTATTTTTATGGAATTATATTTTCAACTTGACTGCATTAATTTTTCATTCATTTTATATTATTATACAATGTAATACTTGATTTTCTGATTTTCAACTTGCTTTTTCCTTTATTAGCTATTCCTTTTTACTTATTCATAAATATATCCTGGTATACGTTTTAAATTTGTCAAGTAAATATTTTCTTGATACTATTTTGAAAAGTTTTCATTATTTATTTTACACAGTTTAAATACGTACATTTTATCTTTACTGATTGTGATTTTCTTATATTTACTCATGTCCAAAAATATCTTAACATACATTAAATATTAATATCAATAAAGAAATAAAGCAATAGCTTTCAGAGCTTATACTTTAATAATAATAATAATATTAAAATAATACTTTTAATATAATTTTCACGTTTAATAATTCACTATTTTATTTTGATCATGAAATTAAAATATACATTTCATCGCTAATAAAAAATTAAAACACTGCCAATATTTTAACTAAAAGTTTTTATTTGTAGTTGGCTTATATTTGCTCTAGTATACATCAAAATATTGTCAACTTTTGTATACCCTACATTCTATTTATCTACGACTATTTCTCATGCTAAACGTTTTTTTCTTTTCATTTAAAAACTAACCTGAATATTCTTTATTCTTTACCTTTGAAGTTACCTTTTAGACTTTGACATTATTTATTAAGCTAAATCACATCTGTTTATATTAATCCCAGAAGATTAATAGAAAATCATATTTATGTATACCCTCATCTTGTACTTTACGTTTCATAATGTTTATTCAAATTGACATTATATTATTCTCACGACAAAGAGAAACTAACGTAGTACATTTTTCTTTTTTTATTTCAACAAAACAATGACAACATTTCTATCTTGTTTGCATAAACATATACCTTCATATAGAAAGTCTCATCACAAAGAGCATCATTATTAATTACAGACTCTCTTGACTAATTCACTACTTACTACTATACCTTCTATAATTATTCCTTCTAATTATTCGTCAAACTCCTTCTGCTGTGACAATTAACTTAGGCAAAATAAAGCCTTTTGAAAGTCGTACCCTCTCCTATACAGTATAATACTAAAGGATCATCTGTTTTTTAAGACGCACTACCTATGTGTACATCTTTAAGTAAAATTTTCTATTCTCTCTTGCTTTCAAACCCCTTGCATCTCATTTTATTTCCCTTTGTATCATTTTATTTTTCTCTTCGGTCACGACACTCATTTGTAATTTTCAACGTTAACTTAAATTGCTGAAATAAAATAATTACAGTGATTATCATAATCGTGATAATTATAGACTGATGTTGAAGAGCCTTGTATTTACTTAAATTTGTATGCACAATTTAATTCACCGCGCGTAGACTCGAAGAAATACTTTAATTTTTAACTTAACATAGTTCTTGAATATATTTTATATAACAAACAATAAAATATTAAATACCAATTTTCAAAAACTAACCACTTTTCACATATATACAAAATAAAAAAAAAAACAAAACAAATCTTTATTCCTCAACAATAATTTTTTTTTTTTTAATCCAAAGGCTTTAAAATAGAAGCAAAGCCATATTCGCACAATGCAATTCATTTTACCGGGTTCGCGCAATCTAACAATGGCTCTTACACGTGCGTACCACCAATATATGTATATATACATCCAAATATACATGTATACACATGGGAGACAGAGTTTGGTACATATATGTATAGCACACAGCGTAGAACGCGCGACCCAAATTCCGGCAGATATACCTATACACGAGTATTTATACGCGAGTACCAGGGCTAATTGTAGACTACCCCCCCCCCTCCCCAACTCTTGTATATGTATGTATGTACGTATCTTCATGCAAATGTTAAAGTAGTTCAGTGTGCGTGCAGTAGCATGGGTAATTATCGTTATTCCTCTCTCGCACCAAGAGAGAAAGGAGGATCCAACCAAAGGAGAAAGAGAGAAAAAGGAAGAGCGATGTAGAGAGAAAAGAGGGTGTACATATATATAGCAGGTTGGAAGCAAGCATCTGTCTGTGGGTCCGCGCTTTAGGTTAATCTAGCCACGAGCTTTAATTACGCGATTCTCCACCCACTTCCATTCCCATCCCCTACCTTCTTCCCCCCTGTCTGGTGGAGAACTCGAGCAGCCACCCACCGAAGAATGGAAATCCTCTTTTTATACCATGCTCTCGGTGACATAGCCACGCTAAGCAGCAGATCTTTCTCTCTCTCTCTCTCTCTCTCTCTCTCTCTCTCTCCTTCTCTTGTTCTCTTTCTCTATTCGTCCTTTCCTGTGCGCATCTCCGTATACAGCAGCGAGAGGTGTAGGAGGAGAGCTTATTTTGCTCCTCGTGTACTCTGGCGATTCTATCTGCTCTCTCTCTCTCTCCCCGTATAATTAGCTTTCTTGTGGTCGCTTTTTACCTTTGCTCTTTTCAGCTTTTTCTCTTTTTTTTCCTTCTTTCTTTCTTTCTTTTTTTTTTATTCTTCTCATCTATGTTTTTCTTTTTATTGTTATTTGGCTTTTTATCGCTGTTGTTTGGGACTGTGTTTCTTTCTTTACCCAAAGTTAGAAAGCCACGGAAAATGAACAAGTCTACAAGATAGAGGAAGAGAGAGAGAGAGAGAGAGAGAGAGAGTTTGGCTTGTTGTCGAACTACTAACGTACAATAAGCTTGTTACTCTAAGATTTAAATTGTATTTTTTACTTTTTTTTTCTTCTGTTCTCCGTTGTACATAAAAGATTTAGTTTCTTTCTTCTTCTCCTCATATGAATCGAACATTCGTAATGAGTTATTTCGTTATTAATTGAATTCTTCGTTAATCAATTAAATTTATCGTATTTCTGTAATAGCGTATAAGTTTGATGTTTTTCAAACGCAACTTGTTTTTGAGAACGAATTTATTTTTATATCTAAAGCTTGACAAAAAAGAATAAAAAAAAAAAAATAAAATAAAAAAGCACACACAACGACAACTTTAGCGACGATCGATCAAGCGCTTGCATTGTATGGTGTAAGCAGAAAAACGAAAGACAGGAGAATAAGAAGAAGGAGAAGCTGAAACGCGAACGAGCAAGAAGATTTCAGAGCGATAAATCGCTGAGGCAACATCTTTCTCGCGCGAGCTTGCTATGTAGCTTACTCGCTTGATGATTTTGTAGAAGCAGCAGTAACAGCGTTAGTAGCAACGCCATGTGCCCTTTTTTTCTTCTTTTTCTTGTGTTACTCATCCCTTTCTCATTCCCTTTTTTTTTTTGGCTCGTTTATCTCCGAAATGTTGAGGCTGCTCGAAACTCGATGACGACACGCGAATCAAAAAATGCTGATTGTAAAAGAGAAAGAAAGAGAGAGAGAGAGATAGGAAGAAAGCGCGCAAGCTCTCTGCCAAGCCATTTAATAAACGTTTGACTCAAGCTTGACGTCAAGATTAAAAGAGACGTGGGTTAGGTGGTATGTAGCTGCGGAGCTTTTGTACTCCTATCAGATTTTTTTGTCTTTTTATTCAGGTTGTATGAGGATTAACTTGCGGACTTTAGAATGTATCATAGTGATTTTTTTTTAGAATTTTTTCATTATTGTTTTCTCAAATTTTATATCAAATCCAGATTTGTATTTTTTTTTTCTTTTTTAATAAAATAAAAAATTTCTAAATAAAAATTTTCTAGAATGAATTTTAAAGGTAGTAATCCATCAAACAAAATCTAAAGTTCTATCTTCAACAGAAAATTTTCAAATAAGTATAATCCATTATTCATTCCTGTTTCGAATTTGCTTTAAGAACAAATATATAAAAAAAAAAACGCTAAAACTCTTGTAAAAGTAACAAAAAACTAAACTACATTCATCGTTTAAAAGTAAAACAATTTCAACGTACACATCATTAACAAACCTCGAAATGCTAAATCACCGCGTGAAAATCAAATAACTCATTCATTCAGCTCACGCAAACGGTTTTCCAATGTTACTAACTTTAAAAAACCGTCTGCACACCGTCATTTTGTCGACTCGTAAGCTTAGCAAGGAAAAAAACATTACGTGGCTAATGAAGAAAACGAGAGAGAGAGAGAGAGAGAGATAGAGAAAAAGAGAGACGCTTAAGCAAGCGCGAAAATGTAACAGAGGTTACTTGCTGACTTTGCGTAAAATATATATATATACTTCCGCGTATATATGCACGTGATCCCAAGCTGGGCCTGCTAGTTACTAGAGATGTAATAACCAACGCTGTAGCAGCGATTTTACTTCCAACAAAATCTTGCTTAAGCGTACGAGTCGATGAGTGTAGAAAAAGCAATTGCCTGCGGATCAAGTTAGACACGGATTTACGGGAAATGCTTCGTATTCTTTTTTTTATTTTTTTTATATTTTTTACACGAGCTTAACACAACTGTAAAGTGGTTTTATTCAGAGAAAGTTATTTTGATTTTTGTAGAAAAATTGTAAAAGGTAAATTTAGTAGGATTCCGTATAAGCTGGAAATCATATTTTTAATTTTTATGTTTATTTTACGTAGAATAAATAGTGAAGATAAATTAGCTATTAAATTTTATGCATTTACCTACAGATTCAAATAAAAACAATTTATACGTTATAAAAATAAAAATTTTATCGAAAAGATAAATATTTAAACTTGAGTAACGTTAAAAAATTCAAATGTTTTCAATATTGAGTAAATCAACTTGATACCGGCGAATACGTTAAAAACAGTAGTATCAAAAAACACTAAAATTTTAACAACCAAAATCTAAAGCTTACAAAAAAAACATTTCTTACAATCAATTACTCAATTTTCCCATTGGAGTCAGCTCTCAACTGCAGTCGCAAAACGAAAAAATAAAAACAAATACAAGCCTTTTTCTCGCTATCTCACATCGTTCGATTCATCAAGTTATCTTGGAAGAAAAAAAGTAAAAGAGAAGCAGGAAAAACGGTAAATTAAACGTACAGTGCTCGAGTGATACGTCGAAATGCAAATAAACTAACGACTCCTCAGAGATAGCGAAACTTACCGAATAAATATTTATTCGAGAGAACTCGTCTTTTTTTTTTTTGAGAAATTTTTCGTGGCGCAATCCCCGACGGAAAATGACGCGAGAAGAACTAGTGCCTGCAAAGTCCGAAGGGATCAGTTGGCTGACTGATATGTACACTGTAAGGAATTAGATAATTTTTTAGAAAAGATTTTTTTAAATATGTGTTGAATATATACGTATGAGCTTATTAATTAAATTTGAGAATATAAAATTTTTTTTTGATAGGATAATATATTAATGAATTTAATAAAATGAGAAGAATTAAATTAAAATAAAAATTAAAAGTACGATTTTATAACATTAAAATAATATTTTATACCACATTCTTTTTCAAATACATTTAATTTTTTATAACTAAAAATAATAAAAAATTTACTTACTTATATTTTATTCTTAGATAATGCAATAATTTTAGTTTTTATCAGATAAAACAATTAAGATTTACTGAATAAGAGACTAAAATAGTCTTTATAAAATTTGATAAAAAAATAATAAAAATAAAATTTATTAATACAGACAAACAATTATATCCACAAATTTAATTTTGCTTCGCTTTATTCTTAGAAAAAATACATTTTAATTTATTTATGCTCGGCATTCAATGATTATTATTAAAAAAATATACAAGGCTTCCTTACTGCAGCTCTTTAGATTATTTAAGGGTCAGACTAATCTACGAATTAAAGTTTTGCAGCGGCTGGCGGGTAACCATAAATTGTAAAAAAAATGCCGAGTGCAGCCGTCATACCGGACTTTTTCATTTTTTTTTTTTGCCCATGCGCTCCAAGCTTTGAAACTACCTTCAATTAGCTCAGCAAATTGGCACGAACTTCTTTAATAATGCTTTCATTCGTTTTGAGGATCTGTAAAAATTTCAAATATTTTTTTTTTTTAAAGAATTTTTGAGATGTACAAATATATAAAAAATATATAAAAAAATTTTTTTAATAAACTTTCGCTATTACTTCAATTATAAAGTCTTAACCTTTTTAATTTCAGATATAAATTCAGATATCGTATTTACTTTATAAATTAATAATTAAATGAAAAGTTTAACAAAAATCTAGAAGGGAAAATGCCTGTAATACCCACAGTAAAATCCATCATTAAATATCAAATATTTTTTCACACATCTTTTTTTTCTTTTTCATATCATCCCTTCAGTATCTCAACGGCAGGCCCTCATCATTACGAGAAAGAGAAAGAAAAGAAAATTCAAACCTTCCCTCCCCCTCCCCGGAATCCGATAAAAATCTGAAAGGCAAATCTCGGTAACGCGCGAAAAAAGCCCGAAGGCAAAATGCAAAGGGAACACGAGAAGGGAGAAAAAAAACATTGCATTAGGAAGAAAAGGGCGTAGAGCTTTTGTACCGACATTTTTCCATTTTATACCCATCCACTCACTCAAAGTGTAATTGTTAAATTTTTCTATTTTCACTGTCTGCACCTTCATGAACAGTCCCTTCACAAGCAGAGCTAAGTAAAAAAAAAAAAATAAACTTAAAATTTTCTTTCAAGTTTATAATGATGATATGAAAACTTGTAAATATATTAATTTTGCATTGAATTTACATCGGTCATCCGTACAAAACTTTTATTTACCAAAAACTTTTAATAACTCTCAGTTGAAGTATATCCTTCAAAATCTGCTGAATCAAGCAACTAGTCAAGAGAGCCGAACGATATAATTGTCGATAAACTTGAATTCGGTCGCACCGAATAACAAAGTCATCTCATTCGAAAGTACTTTCCAATAACCCAACTGCGATAAATAAAAGCCGAAATAAATCCTGGCACCACCGCACACAAACCATGATAAACGACATTCGACTAGTATATAAACTCGACCCCTCAACTCGACATACGTCGACCGACTCAAGTGTGTAAAGACGCAGCAGAATATAACGTAAAACATAATCGAATAAGTCTTTTTTTTCTCATCCCCTACAACCAAAAAAGAACTTTTCTGCATGAACTTTTTCCCTCTCACCCTTTGAGATCCTGAACATTATCCGACAACAAGGCCGAGTCGCATCTATCGTGCATATATACATCACATATAACCTTCCGGACATGAGCACGTAGCTTTCTATGTTTTCTAGCCGACTTGTAAAAAAAAGCTGAGTTGAAGAAAGAAGTCTCGGATACGAGAAAGCGAGAAAAATTTTCTAACATTTTTTTTTGTTATACTTCTCTTGCTTTGAAATTCTGAAAAATGGATTTTTCTGTATTTTGTGAAATCTATATAATACCTATATATTTTTTTTGTTTTCTTGAGAAAACGTATTTTTCTTATAAACTCGATGTTCACGATATCGAATATAACGAACAAAAGAAAGAAAAAAAACAAATCTTACATTTATCATTATATGTCAGCAGATATTTTCTTTTAAAATTTTCCCTTTAAAAATTGCGTTACATCCCTTGAGAAAAGAGCCAAAAGTACGTCAATTAAAATAGAAGTAATGACAAAGCTGATTAAAGATCGTCTCTTAAATTTCTTGGACTTTCAAAATGTTAAAGAAAAAACAAATAAAATACAGAGTAGAAAGAATTGGAGGATGAGGTAAAAGAGAATCTTGGCATTCCAAAGTCTACGAATCACATAAAAGGGAGCGTATATACTACTATACTGCACGTGCAGTTCTTGGAAAGGGAGTTAAATCCTGGCCTCTGAATCTTTCCTATTTCCCTTTGTCATTCTTTCCTCGAGTCTCCGCTAACATCTTCTGTCTTTACACGTAGACAACTTACTACTTTCACTTCGACGAACATCTTTTCCTTATTCTAAGAATCCTTCTTCAGTTCTTTGTCTTGAATCATGGATTAAAGTAAGAGATGAAAGCTTAAATAAATCGATTAGTTTTTCACATTGACCACTGATACATATATTTTTTCCATTTTTATTTTTCCACACTGTTTTTTTTCTCATTCTAGTCTTGCATTGTTGAAAAAGCAGTTAAAAGCTTTTGTAACGTAGAAAAAAAATTTGATTTATGGTTTTTGGTTAAAATCTGATTGCGATTGTCCGCCAGATATAAATGTGCAATTAATTTTAATGGCTTTGACTGACATCCTACAATTTTAAAACCATATATTTTTAACTCGTGTATGGAATTTTATAATGTACTCGGGTACTCCATTTAAAAACAAATAAATCATTCTTTTTTTTCATTTCATGTTTACTCCTCTATAACTTTATACAAACATTAACGTAGATAACAAAAAAAAGAAAAAAAAAAAAGAAATCGAATATCGATTGTTCAAATAAAAAGTTTTCTATATATCCTCTTCTTGATTCTAAAAAGTTTATCCTCAGAAATTCACTCGTAAACACTCGCGAAGTGAATTAACCGTATCCTCAAAAGAAGTTTTCCATTTCAGTATAAAACCAGTACCCCCCAAAATCCGATTCAGCAAGCTTTCGCATATGGCAGAGAAAAGTAGTAACATCGAAAATTCATCGTCGGCAATTCCCAAGTCTAAACCCCAAGAAAAAAAAAAAGTACGGTGTAAGGGTGTAGTTCGGTAAAAAAAAAAAAAAAAGAAGAAGAATAAAGCAAACGCTCGCGGGGGAAAAAAAGGCAGGAACGTATAATATAAGAAGAAAAGAAAGAAAACCAGGCACACAAGTTCAGTGAGCAAATCGCGACGTATAGAAGGTGACGCGTGTAGAGAGGGTGAGACAAAGAGTGGGTGGTTTGGACTGTAAGTAGAGGTTTGGGTAAGAGAGAGAAAGCTTTCGGCCTTTCGCGGAAGAGAGCTTTATGGAAGCGGATTAGGCTAACCCGAAATGAGATTACGTCAAGTTCTAAGCCGACTTCTACATTCTGCTCGATTGGTTTTCGGGCTATCGAAAGTGGAGAAAGAGAGAGAGAGAGAGACCTCAAAAAGAAAGGAAGAGGAGATGAGGAAGAGAAAGAAACGCAAAAAGGGAGAAAAACCTGCTCCTGCTCCGCGGACTTTGCGAAGAACTTGGCAAAACCGATCGCTTCGCTTACCGCCCTTCTTCTTCTTTTTCTTCTTCTTCTCTTCTTTAGAGACTTTTCGGATGGTGACCACTGTGCTTTGGGAGTTTTTGGGGAGGGAGGGAAAAAAAGAAAGAAGTGAGTTAAGAAGAGCGGACTGAACGAAAAGTTTGGCGACGATCTCTTTGGATTAAAGAAAGAAAATTAACGAACAAATCCTTTATCTGTGCGACTCTCTCTCTCTCTCTCGGATAAAAACATTTGTTTTTTGAAGTCTTAAATTTTTATACTTCCCATCACACTTAAAACTATAAAAACTCCTTTATTTTTACGTATAATTTTTTTTTTTTCAAAACGTAGTTTCATAATCTTTTAATTTAATTAGAATATATTCAATTCATTAATCAAATAATCTAATTAAATTTGCGTGTGAATTAAATGAACGCAAATTGATTAAAACCGGTTTATAAAAAAGCTCATATAAAAAAAATAACTCTTAAAAAAAATAAGAGTCATATATTTCCCTTTGAGACTTCACGATCCAAAGTCACAAGATCAAAGAATCATCTCTCTCACTCCTCGTTCTCCTTTATGACCTACATAAAAAAAAAAGCTAGACGCGCAAGCAGAGTAATACAGCATATAGAGAGAACACGAATCAGTCGAAGCGAGAAATTTCAATGGACTCGCGCGTCACGCGTTCCTATTAATCACCTTCTCTCTCTCACTCTCTCTCTCTTTTTCTCTCTCTTTGTATAAGCGCCTCATTACGGACGAAGAGTGGAAGGAAGGTAGGAGGGGTGTTAGAGAGGAAGTATAGCTCCGCGAAGCTGTTCTGCCGTAGCGTAATTGAAACGCGCGGGTACCCGGGCGCGAGCAATTACCACGGCCTCCGCAAACACATACACATACTAACACACACACACACACACACACACACACACACACACACACACATAGAGATACTAACAGCAAGAGAGAAACAGTAATAGCAGCAGCAGTCGATGAGGATCAGCGGAAACGCGAACGATGCGCGGTTTAATAAGGATATCCCAGCGTCGACGGGACGTATCAGCGTGTGAGATTATGTGTGTATATATACCTATAGGGTTGTGTGTGGGTGTGTATTCTCTCTGGGTGTGCAGCAAGGTATCGCTTTTAGGCTTGATTTTCGGTGTGTTCTAGCTGGCTTGATTATTGAGTTTGTGCGCGAGCAAGCTGAAGCTTGTACCTACTTTTCCTCCTCCACCTCCTTCCATTTCCACTCATTCTCTTCTTTAATGCTTCTAATTGAGTTTATTAAGAAATCAGTATTGTTTTGTTTTATTCTTGTAAGCTTGTATTTTCTTTCTTTTTTTTTTTAAATTAGATATTTTTATTGATTATTACTTAATATAAAGATGGTATAACTAGATTATTATAATTATATTTTTTAAGTGTAATTTTAAAAGTGAGAAATATTGTTTGAAATTATACTACTTGTGTTGAAAAACTAGGTGACGTTCATGCTTGACGATCAAGTTAATTAAAAAAAAAGAAACGCAACAAAGTTTACCTTTCTCCTTGTCGCGTTACAAAATTAAGGATGTTTCTTTTTGTACCAGTTGAGTAAAAAAAAAAAAGAAAAAATAAAATAAGAAAAAAAAAAGAGAAACTGCAGTCGGCGTACAGGCTGTATACCTACTGGTAAGGCTGAGAAGCGAAAGGAGCAAAGAGGAAAATACTCGAAGGGACGAGATAAATTGAAAGAGCTCTCAAAGTTGTCAACTTTCTTTCCCCTTACTCCACTCCCTTCTCTCCCTCTTCTCTATTCTGTCCTTCTTCATTCGTTCGTTCTCTCTTCTACTTACGCTCGCGTACTACTCTACTTCTTCTGGCATTCTGCCCTCTTCTTTCAGCCTTTTACTTTAGTATTAACTGTCTTTCATGTCTTTTGTTTTTTCTCTCTTTCTGTATGCCTATTGCCATAACTGATTCCGACTATTTATTTATTTATGTGTTCACGGCACTTCGATTCAATGCGTATATATTTCGTGCTGTTTGATGTGATCTGCGCAGTAGATGACTGCGATCATTGGTTACACGTGGCTTGCGCAGAAAAAAGTGTAAGAAAAGTAGTGGGGAAAATGTTAAAAACGTTATTGCAATTGATTTTAACGTTTTGAATCTTTAATTATTCCATCATTTTTAACGTATATTTTTTTTATACACAAAATAAATAAATATCAGTCTTCTCTAAAAATTAAAAAAAAAAATATATGCATATAATTATACAAACGATCACATATAATCGGCCTTCCCAAAGCCATTTCCAAGTTAAAGGCGCAAAGTGCAATTTTCTCACGAGCTTAAAACATGAGAAAGAAATTTTCTATCTTGCTCTCTCTCTCTCTTTTTCTTTAACTTCTTGCTTTTTACGCCACCTTTCCTTCAACCCTTGATCCCAACTGTTTCTTCTCTCACGGGGAATCCCAGCTGATGCGTATGCAGGGTGCAGTAAAACCATCAGCGGACCAAACGGATCTGCCCATTTTGTCGGAAACGAGAAAAGCCAAGAACGCTTCTGGCGCGCGAATTAAAGCGCGAAATAGTCTACATATTCTCCTACTCTCTCTTTCACTCTTTTGCTTCAACCAATCCCCTTTCCTACCCTTCGGTTAGTTACATCGTATACGAAGGCAAAGTAATTTTACGAAGGAATTCCGCATTTACCGAAAGTTTATTATCTGCAATTTTTCTGTTTTTTCTTTTCTTTTTATTATTTTCTTCTTTTTTTTTTTCAACTTTACAACCGTAATCCCAGCTCTTGAATTATTTTGAGCTTTACTTTTTTTAACAAAAATTCTAATTGCAAGTTGTTCTTTCGTCGTGCCGTGACGTAATTAAAGGCATCAAACTGTAACTGCCTAACTAGATCACGTTCATTAATAAACATAGAAAATTTGGCGTGTGCTAGTACAAAATTCAATCTAATTACGTTACAAACTACAATTGCTCAAATTGAATTGTTCAAACATCAATGATTTTAATAATAACAGTATACGAAAATTATTTTTCCAGTCTGCAAGAATTTTGAAAATTGAAGATTTTTCACTGTCTGACTAAACTCGGATATTTCTACTTAATTTCTGATCCTTACTATTAACAGCATAATAATTATTTAAATCTACTTAACTAATTTCATTCTTTTTAATTTATTTTAACATTATACAATATAATAAAAATTAAATAAACTTCTTTACAGAAATATATAATTATTGTATAAAGAAAATTAATTTAATCATGTTAAATAAATTTACCGCAGTAAAAGAATCCTTATGCGCATCTAACGTGGATGAATCAAAATCTCTTTCTTTTCTTAAGCACATACAGTAGTAAAAGCTGTGTGTGTGTGTGTGTGTGTGTGTGTGTGTGTGTGTGTGTGTGTGTGTGTGTGTGTGTATTAAAGCGAGTCGACAAACGAGTAATAGCAGCAGCAGTAGTAGTGGTATTGGAAGTTGAATCCTAGTTGACGTAGTAGTAGTAGTCACCTCATTCGGAAGAAAAAGAGAATAGCAGGAGTTGTAGTAGTAGTAGTAGTAGTAGTAGTAGTAGTAGTAGTAGTAGTAGTAGTAGTAGTAGTAGTAGAGTCCTCTGTCTTCGTCCCCTTGCTCTCTTTCTCTCATGAGTTATTCATTCGCGCGAGAACGCGAAATCGCGGTCGCCTTTGAGTCGAGTGGTAGAGAAGAGAAGAGACGAGACGAGAGAAAAGAGGTTGAGTATAGTATATGGTGGCCAGAAAAGGACGAGAGTGTGTGAATCAGCGTGAAATCCGTCGAAATCTCTGCCACGATAGAAGAGAAGAAGAGAGTGTGGAGACACTGCACTATTCATGGCACCCTCTTCTCTTGCTTGCGCGTCTCGTGATTTATTCCAGTGGTAAGTGAGAGAAAGCCAGCAACAATGCATTTCTCTCTCTCTTTCTCTCTCTCTTACTCTCTTTTTTGTCCTTGCGTTGAAAAGCCCTTTTGAAAAATGCATACGATCGAGTAAATTAAGAGCATTGAGTAACGCTAGTTCATTTATTTTTTCCTCTTATCTATTTTTCTTCTTATTTTTTTCTTCTTCTTTTTCTTCTTCTCTTCTTGTAGCAAACCACCGATCCACTCTCGTTTTATCGTAAATTTCGTTAAATTTAGTAGAAACGTCTAGCTGGCATTCTCCAACCACAAGAGGATGAGAGAGAGAGAGAGAGAGAGAGAGAAAAGGGTTGTCAGTATAGAAGAAGAAGAGAGTACATATCCTATACTTTAGCTGAGAGAGTCCGTCCGCAGACGTCAATCCACATCATCAAGTCTCTGCCAAGTACATGTACTCTATAGTATACAAGAGAGAATGAGAATGAGAGAAGAGAGAAATAGAGGGAGGGAGGGAGTGAGTCAATTCAGAGGCAAACGGTTGCAGCGTGAGTAGAAAAGCGCTTACTGAGCGCTTGCATTGGTTGGTGGGTTGGTTGGTCCGAAAACAAGCCGCAATCGGCACCGAGAGCAGCGGCTCTTACGAGAATAGCGTGTTTCGAGGTGATATGCAAGCACACACGAGCTGCTCGTTCAAGCGTGCGCAAGAACTCTCTCTCTCTGTGTGTATATATTTATGTATACGTGTAAATGTGAGTTTGTATATGTATATACGAGGTGTGAAACTTCCCTCTCTTGGTTTGCAAGTTGGGCTTAGAGAGAGAGTGAGAGGGAGAATACCTCGATCGAGTCACTTTGCAGTTCGAGCGCAGAGAGGCTGCTGCTGCTCTACGAGTGGTTTCGCATGATTGCGAGCTGCTTCCTCTCTCTCTCTCTCTCTCTCTCTCTCTCTCTCTCTCTCTCTCTCTCTCTCCCCCCCCCCCCCCCCCCCCCCCCCCCCCCCTCCCCCCC
>JAPYZE010003634.1:0-12424 GCA_030522805.1 Leptomastidea abnormis | reverse complement strand
GTGAAAATCGACGTATCTGTTTTTTTTCGTTAAAATCCTGTATCTGCTTTTTTTCCATGAAAAATTTACTATGTGCTCCTATTCTTTTCACCCGTCGATGTATAATTAGCATCATCTTTGATTCACCTCAGTTAAAGAACATTGCATACACGCTTACAAAAAGGACAATTTAATTTAAAATCAGATTAATTCACCCGACCGCATGTCCAATGAAAATTCAAGCTGCAGTATAGGCAAAGCCATTCTCGAATTTAAACAGCTCTTACTCCACGCGACTGCTCTTCAAAATCGTATTAGCCGAGAGAAACCGAGGGGGAAAAAAAGATAGAAAATCTGTTTGTGTGTTAAAGATAGAAAAGAGAATCAGGTGGCTCTTCAGTTTAAAAAAAAATCAGTTCTACTTGGATGAAGTTTGTGGTTAGAGCCATAGTTAGGCCTCTAGTATCTCCAAGAGCAAGCAGATTCAAGCTTAGCCAAAAGGAACATATAAGAGGAGAGAGAGAAAGAGAGTATAATCAAGACGATCAGGAGAAACCTAGAGGTAAGCTTGCAAGTCTAGAGCAAGCGGGTCAGACACTACTCGCTCGTTTTCTCTCTCTCTCTCTCTCTCTCTCCCTCCACCAGTCCCAAGTTTAATGGGGGAGAAGATTAAGGGAAGGAAAATGAGGAGAGAGAGAGAGAAGGTTAAGCGAACTGCTTTCAGCCAAGCGTACGAATCTCTGCCTCTTAGAAGTGTATAAGCGTCGCAAGCTCGGAAGAGAGTGGAAGGGTGAGAGAAAGCAAGCGCGTCCCTTCGCACCTCGAGTTTCCCTCCTTTTGCTCTACACATACGTGAACTGGTAAACGAGAAAGACAGAATGAGAGAGTAAAAGAGAGAGAAAGAGAGAGAGAGAGAGAGAGAGAGAGAGTGAGATTAAACTAGGGTAAGGCAAGACAGCGGACGCAGCCAATAAAACTACGACCCACTTCGGAGCTGATTCGACGCTTTCTCGTCTCTCTTATGCGAGACCGCGAACTTTACTCCGGTGGACGTCTGTCGAGAGGATGGAAAGAGAAAAAAGGGAGTCGATTGTTTGGTGTATATGTATACACATTCACATACCCCATTTCGAGCTTTCACCGATGACCTTTTTTTGACGAGGCTGTTTGTGTATGTGTGTGTGAATGTGTCCATGGTTGTTGTCGTGTCGGCACACTAGGGTATGTACGGAAAGTTGTATCGAGACCGTTGGGACTTGCGACCGTTGGAATACGAGAGTAAAGCAGAAGAGTTTTACTGGCACCTAGAAACTTTACTTGAGTAATTTATTTTACTTGACGTCTGCAGCACCTTTTGTCGTTTTCTGTGGCAGCTTGACGAAATGCTATTTTGGTTATGTGAGAGATTTTATTCTTTTTTTTCTTCTTTTTTTAAGAGGTGAGTATCACTTTATAAAGGAATAATAATAGACGAAGTGAGATGAAGTAAGAAAATTGTGTTAATGAACTACGTGGGATTTAGTAACGTTGCAGAGATTTGTAATGCAATATTATTTAATTGGAGAGGATGAGGTTGAGAAATATGAATATACAGAGCTTTTAAGCTAAAAATAAATGGATATATAAAGATTTTAATATAATTAACGCTCTCTAATCTACAGCTATATGAAGGAGTATAATATTGCAAACTTCAACATTGTTCATACATGCTCTTAACGTATAATATTGTGGTACAATTTAATTAACAAAAATATCGTGTTTACAAACGTATATTTTGCAAGTTTAACTCACTTGAGCTTTTTTGAGTGTGGGATAATAACAAATGCAGGGATTTTTTAAAGTGAAGTATATAACTAGATGTAGTGTATGTAGATACTAATGAGAAATGCTTTTTAAAGATGTAGTACATTCGTTATTTAAGTCTTTTTCTGATAGGATGTACACGTGAAACTGGGTCATTCAAAACAATCTTACAAAATTTCGAGAATAATGAATTTTTGCTACTTCACTTTTCCAATAATAAAGAAAAGCATTGTTAAATTTTAAAATTAATAAAATATTTACAATTGATATAATTAAAACAATTTTAAAAACGTTACATTGTCAAATTTGAAAAAATGTATACGTAAATTATTGATCAGTTAAAAATGTTTCTTTTTTTTTTTTAATTTTATAACAACTATCACAAAGAACACCAAAATATTTATTCCTTTTTCTAATCACAATCAACGATTAGAAATTCACATACTTACAGTTTGTAAAAAACTGTTAGTACTTACAACTTTTATGAGTATACCCATAATAAAATGTCCTTGGGATATTATAGCCTTGTAGAAAATAAAACGTCTTGCTGGTTGCCTTGGCTCTAAAAGGATAATCAAAAAGTGCGTTCATAGAGATTGCGACGTTACATGTTAAACTACCAAAAAAAAACTAATAAAGCGCACCTTACGAATTGGAAAAAAATCAATGGTAGTTTGTGTTTATATAAAATATAAAATTTCAGGAGAAACAATCAACGCTGTTAAAATATCTACGAGCTATGAATTAATTGTTAAAACAATTGAAAATTTTTAGATTAAACGAGAAATGAATAGAAATACTGTACGTTAATTTGTCAATTTTCAATAAACTGTTATGACTTTTGAAAAATAAATCCAACAATATTTAAAGCAAGAGTTTATAAATACATCTCGGATATAGCATACATGATATCGCAACTTTATTTTCTATATCACAAACTTTGATGAAAATTCAATATTATATTCTATTCTATATATAATTACAAGATTTATAAACTAGCAAAAAGTAAATTTTTACAAACTCAAAAGCAGTATATACTCACAATTCATTAATTCATACATTTACAAAGCTAGAATCTCAAACCTCTAAACCAGACATCCTCTGTCACCAAAAAAAAAAACTTGTCAACTCTTACGTACAAAAAAATCAAACGATCGAAAAATACTTTTCCCTTCACGGCTCTGGTCTCTTCCTCTTTTTCCGCAGTTACATCCTCGATCTGCACGTGCTTTTCTCCCAACGTTATCGACTTTTTTTTTGTGCTGGCTCGCGGGCATGTGAGACGTGACGACGAGGCGTCAGCAGATGTTGGCCAGGGAAGAAAAATTTATAGCTTCTCTTGGACCGAGTGTGTGAGTGAGTGAGAAATATCTATATACAAATATATATATATTTTTTTTTATATTTTTGGTTATCCAACGGAAAAATGTTTCCGGAACTCGACAAAGCTGTCGTTTCGTATATATGTCAGAGTTGGACATCACGGCTTGCTTATAATGTATTGTGTGGGTGGATGGGTTTTATACATGCATATAGTGGGATCGAACTAGAAAACGCAAAGAGGATGTTTTCAAAAATTCATAATACGCCTCTGCTACTGGTTTATTTGTAGAAAGGAAGAGTTAAAGTGAGGGAAAGTGTCCACGACATATGCGAATCCTATTTTTATGAATTCAGGTTTTTTGCACGTAGGAAGTGGATCTGTAACGTTGAATTATTAACGTTCGTGGAGTATAGTATTATTAAACCGCGGATGTACTTACAGATGTACTAAAAATAAAAAAAAGATAAGTTTGTTACTTAAAAAAATAATTAATTATTTTTTTATTAAATAAGTTTTACCATTTCGGATATATTTTAAATTTTATTAATATGGTAATATTATTGAAATATTAGAAATTTGTAAGTTTGTAAAAAACAATTTATAAATGTAAGTGCTTTTGTGTTATAGTGAAACTGCACTACTTGCAAACTTTATACGTATAATATGATCCCTTCTTGTACTATATATATACAACATGTCAGAAACTATGAGCACAATTTGTTAAAAATAAAATCTGAAATATAATCTGGAACAAGTGCATAAGATATTAACAATTCCGATCGACTTCTTTACTTATCATTTTTATTAAACTTGTATAAACCATTGAAAATTTGTCGAATTTTTAATTCTTCAATTATTTATATGCAGATAAAAAAAGTTGACAAAATAAATATTCTTTTCTTCTAAATTTTTTAAAACAAAATTCTAAATTTAAAAATATCAAGTTACCTCGAGCCATCGTTCACGTCAAACTTTCATCTCTCCCTCTCAATCCTTAAAAAAAAAAAAAGGTAAAAAAATAAAAATCAAAGTAACACGATAGTTCATCGATCCCAATAAATAATTCAAATATCACCAAAATATGATCACTAAATAAATTATTCAAAAGCAACAATATAACATTATCACTAACCAAAACTAAATTCCTTTCTTTTCACTTCTTTCTCAAGGAAAATTTTCCAAAAACCAGCACACACACACACACACACACACACACACACACACACACCTATAGACGTAGTATAGTATAGTCTCACGCCTTTACAAGACGTACTTCAACCTCTAGTATACACCCAAGCACACGATGTGTATTAATAATACCCAACCCTCTCCGAGTAGTACGGAAGAGTATCTACGAAGAAGGAAGAAGAGAGAGAGAGAGAGAGAGAGGAAGGAGGGTACATGGATTTTAAATTTGAAGTCGATCGAGCGCTACTCGCTTTCTCTCTCTTTTACTCACTCCCACGCGTTATATTCGCAGCGAGGGCTTCATCAAGTTCACTTCCGGTCTCGCGATAGCTCTTTCCCACAGCCGAGCTGTACGCCTGGCTTCCTCCTCCCACCTCTTCGTACCCCCCCCCCCCTCTCTCTCTCCCTCTCGTAATGAACGATCGATCATTGCCTTCCCCTTCTTCCTCTTCTTCTACTTCTTCTTCTTCCTCCACATCCTCAACAAACTGCTGGTAGCGGGAAAGAGCCACATTGAAGCTGAACTTTCTAGGCGCCTACCGTTTTGGTGTCTGTGTGTGTGTGAATGTTTATGTGAGAAACCTCCTCCTTCTCCTCCTTCTCTTTCTATACTCTCTTCTCTTGAGCAAGCTCGACGAGTGTAAATATTCTCGCGCGTCCCGTGAACTATAGTCGATATTAGAGGATCTCGAGATGAAAGTACCCTAATACTTTATTTTCTTTCTTTTTCTTTACTTTTTTTTTCTAAAAGCTAGGTTGGAAATAAAACAAGAAAAAGAGAGAGAGAAAGAAAAAATAGAGTATACTGACTAAAGTTGTTTCTTATAATTTTGTTAAGCTTCTTTCTTCAAATTCGATTTTCAATGTTATTTTTCGATCTGGCTAATTTAGAAGAAAAAAAAAGAAGAGAGAGGGAGAAAAAAAGTAAGTTTTATTTTTCATGATTAAGAAAGCAGTCTGTTACGATGAAGTGCACAGGTTATTTTGATATTAAGTAGATGACGTGAAATGTCGAAATTTAAGTTTAAAAAAAGGGCATGGGATACTTAAATATTGATATCAACGCTCCATAAATCAGTGACCTGGTACTCCATAAAGAATATAAAAAAGAAGAAAAAAAAAGCAAAGCAAGCAGCTGCATGCATAATTTACGTATACGAATATCGTTCGACAAGGCGAAAAAGGGAGAGAGAGAGAGAGAGAGAGAAAGAGATTTTTTTTCAACTTTTTTTTTTTTATTTCGAATAATACTCGTGGAATTTAGTAGGACGATGTAATAATGGCTTATGTAAGACAAAGCTTTCCCAGTCCCATAGTCCTCCTTACCTCACTCCCCTCTATAGTCGATCGATTTTCGATAATTCAAACAGAGGCTCTACAAATCACCAGCGAGCATCGTAACGTTCGACGTTTAGAGTCTCACATAAACAATGGAGGCTCTTCTTATTCGGAGCTTTTTGCTTCGTGAATAAAAATAGACCCCCCCTCCCTCCCTCATACCACCCTACCATACTTTTCTTTTCTTTTCTCTTCTCGATTCATCGGTATGTATATATGTATGTCGTTATTCGTGTTAATATGCTTGATTGCTCAGATATTAAATTTGACATTTTAATTTGTGTTTATTGAATTTGTTACCTTCTTCCTTTTTTTTTATTTTCAGCAAATTAAAAATAGCAATTAAAATAATTAATTTTAATTGCTTGTAAATCAATGATCTTTAAAAAGATGAGCTAATTTTAACAATAATTAGTATTAATTATTGTAAATCGATATAAATTTAAATGAGAAATTAAATTTTCATTATACATAAAAATTAACTTTTTAGATAACATTACGAAATGTTACATTTTATTTAGCAAACTCTTTTCATTACAAAAGTATTTGTTTATTTGTTACGAAACAAGACAACTTTATAAAACATAACTATACATTTCATTCAAATTAAGTAACTACTAACAAAAAAAAAACCCAAACACAAACTTTTACCACAAATAACAAATATAAAAAAAAATACAAAAAAATCTTGAAAACTATCTCATACCACTCATATATGCTGTTATCTTGAATAGAAGAAAACCATTTTCTTGAACGCAACATAATCCTATATAGCTCTCGGCATACATACATCACTTTTCTTTCTCCCTCTCTTTTTCTCTCTTTAAAACAAGAGTCCTGAAAAGTCTGTCGCGTGTCATTCGATATTTCCTCGAGGCAAAACGCGCAAAACACTACATTCAACGCGGATCTTTAAAAAAAAAAAAAAAATAAAACACCAACTCCACATTTTACACAACCCTCCTCCTCCTCCTACACACACATACTTGCAATGTCGCTTTTGTTCATACGAGATAATCCTTTGAAAAAGCAACTTTTCACGCTCATGTGTGTGTGGGTGTATGTGTGTATACAACACGACGCCAGGAAGGCACACACACTCCTCGAGTACCGACTAAGAAAATAAGACTACAAGAAAAAGTATAAGTAAGCAGAAGAGAAAGCACATGCCGAGAGATGCCGAGAGACAGAGAGAAAGATAGACATAAGAGAGAACCAGCAAAGTCGCAAGCACACACACATACATGTATAGTAAAGCTGGTATCCGATTATATATATCGTGTATCTCGCCTATACCCCAGGTCCTTCAAAAGCTTCAAGTGCATGTATCGGCGTACAGTAAAAAGAGTGGAACAGAGAAAAAGGGTGAGAGAGTGAGAGAGAGAGGGAAGAGCCAGGAAGGCTGAGTGGACTGAAGCGCGTTGAGCGGCTCAAGCCTAAGCTATTGTGCCCGCAAGTTATCCGAGACCTCGTGAGAGAGAGAGAGAGAGAGAGAGAGAGAGAGAGAGAGAGAGAGAGAGAGAGAGGGGAGGGGGTGAAAGAGGGAAAAAGAGAGCAGCAGCGACAGCGGCGAGTAAGCTTGCCAAGCGGACGTGTTTATTCACGAGAGCCCCTAGGAACGGTATACAAAAAAGAAAAAAGTCAGCTAACGCTGGAGAAAAAGAGAGAGAGAGTTTGGGAATAGAGTAGAGAAAAATAAGGGTAGGTTGGGCAAAGGGTGGAGGAGGAGGAGGGTCGGAAGTGTATACGCCACAACTACGCTGAGTATATTGCATTTTTGCGGCTCGACCTCGATTCTACGTCAAAAGCCAAACTCCACTGTGTGTCTGTATATGTGTGTGTGTATGTATAGCTACGCGACGTTTACAAAAATCGTGGTGGACTTGTGATGTTACGAGAGAAAGAAGGAGAGTTGGTGCGTATATGGTATACTGCCGGGGGCTGGAATAGTATAGACAAGACGAAGATTGCTATAACGGCTCTCGAACTTATACTTATATATAATATATACCCAAGTATATGGTGAGTATGTTTGTATAGATGTATGTGTGTGTGTGTGTGTGTGTGTGTGTGTGTGTGTGTGGGTAGTCGAGCAAGCTTAAGGATGTATACATATATCCTAGGGGTATGGGGAGGTAAGGGGAGGGTAGGTTCTTGGATACTCCCGCGGGGGCCAAAATATGATATCGTAAGGAAACTCGGGCAAAGCGTATATCTACCTACCTACCTATCTATATACCTATAACACATGCAACCTCTGGATATGTATATAATAGGAGCGAAGCAAGAGAAGGAAGATAGAGTTAGAGCAGCTCTTCTCCTTGTTGACGGCAGATATACTATTGTCTTGCACAAAGGAAAGCTAGCGATCGAATTTTCTGGATCGCTATTACTGTGTGTGTATTTATGCTCTCGCAGTAGGTATATGTATTTTAGTATTTTTTTTAATTTTTTTGTAAAATTTGTTGTACCTACTTTATTACTTAAAATCTCAAATATTTTAACGGAAGTTGTTAATTTTGTCTTATCTCAATTGACAATCGCATTGATATTAATTATTCAATGACGCAGCAGCTTCCTCTTCCGTTTACAATCGTATTTATGTTTGGTATTTGTGGATTATTTAAAATTTAACAAGTTGTGGGTGATGTAGTAAAGGTTAAATTTTAAGCAAGTCTTGATTTGCATCTGCGTGGGAATGATATTGATGCTCTGACGTAAGTCTATATCCTGAAACGTCATTGACGAAATATAAATTTCAAGTATTCATCCTGTGTCTGGAGCTTAATTAATTAAGAAAGTGGAAATATCGCGTAGGATATACAATCGTGAATCGAAAAAGAAACGGAAGTGACAATGAATATTTCACGATGAATTCGTATAAAAAAAAAAAAATGTTCTTAATTGATCGTGTTATTTTATGATAAATATTTTTATTAGTCCATCGGATAAGTGTTCTAGGATTCGATTATCATAAAAGACTTTATTAATTTTTTTTTTTTAAATTGTATATTGAGCTTACTATCGTTCTGATCAATATCAAAATTATTTCCAAGTAATACCAAAGCTGATTATTTGTAAATTACATGTAAACTTTATGACGTTAAATCTATATTCTGATATTATACAGTCCAGCAATCTATCATCGGTAAATAGATTATTACGACCAGCGCATCAAGAATAATGTAATTTACAGGTTGCAAAATAAACAGGTCAGTAAACCATGTAATAATTTATTATTTTTAAAATATATATTCAATGAAATTATAGTATTTTACAGAATTTCTAATATTCTACATTTTTACATTTGGATTGATTTTAAAAATTATGTGACCGATGTTGATTATGATTTCTCATTGATAAATTATAAATCAATCGGTACAAAATTAAATTACTTTAAAAACTAAAATATGTGGATAGGAATAGGTTTTACATGAATTTATATATTGTTTGATTTGACAATATTAATCTACTGAAATAATTTAATTTCCGCACGTCATTAGGAAAGCTCATTATTAAAACTAAAATTGAACATTATTAACATTTCAAAATAAAACCACATAATTATAAAAAAATTAATTTTTCAAATGAAAAAAATAAAAATTTCTCTAATCCACCATTTATCTAAAAAAAAAAAAAACAAATCAATCAGTGCACTCAATTAAATTTATCTCAAAGAAAAAAGAAAAATCGCATAATTAGAAACAGTTAGTGACACGGAAGAGTCAAAGCAGCGATTTCCCGCTCACCGGTCACGAGCTCCACACACAGACACACAGGCGCACACACACACACACACACACACTCACACACACACACACACAGACACACACACACAAACACACACACACACACACACACACAAAGACAACAGCATAGTATACAATATACATATCTGCATGTATACGACTTAACGCGTAAAACAGCACAGCTAGTATGTCAACAACAGCAATAGCTATAGCATATATATATATATAGCAAAGCTTGCGCAGAGCGCGCGCACTCGCGGAAGCAATTAAACGTGCCAACTTCCCGCGGCGGCGGCGACTCGAAGCCAACCCCTCCGGCTTGCAAACAAGTTTCATTAGTGCGGGTACGGGTAGGTAGTAGAAAATAGTGTATAGGAGGAGAATGAGGTGTTCTCCGCTATACTATACCTGGAAATCCCGCAAGTCTCACGCTTTCATCGTATAGGCGTAAATATCGGCCTCTCTTTACCTCTCCTATACCTTTACTCCGTTTTACCCTTGTCACCTAACATACGTACTTACCTCCTTCTCCTCCTGTACGCGTTATCCCTCCTTCCCATCAGCTGCTATACGTATTTGCGTGAGCCTATACCTATATATATACACGTGGCCGCTACTTTCCCACCGACCTATCGGCAGCTTCGGATAAATAGCTTTTCCCGTTAAAAGGGACCAGACTGACTCTTATAGCAGTTCTACTTTACTCCCCTTGCTTATAACCATATACTGCGTATGTCGTATTTTTCCTTTTGCTACGTATACGATTTGCCGCGTCATTATCGCTCTGAACGCCAAGAGCTGATAATGTACGATTATTTGTACTGCCACTATCTTGATGATCGTGTGTGAATGCTCGCATGTGAATGTCCACGATTGGAATGCTGATTGAATTAGAAAGGCTTTTATTCGAGGATCCTGGGCTAGGGATATGTTCGATGTAAGTCGTTTGATGTTGTTTAGGCTGTCGGTTACTATACACTGACGATAATTGTTCTTTTTTTCTTTTACTTTTTTCTTTTTTTTTGGAATCGATCTTGTATGCATATTACTTATGTATATAGTAATTGATGATGATTGCAAGAGATTTTAAATAAATTGACAAAATTAAGTTGGTTAACTGTTAATTGAATTAATGTTGATATTAAATTTTCTTTTATTTAACAAAAATTTTAAACTACTCGAAAGTATAGACTAATATAAAGTGTATAGACTACGTGAGATGGAAAATTGTTGATAGAAACTTTATTCAAAAGTAAACGCAAGTTTTCTAGATGTTACGAGTTTCATGTCTGATGAATTTTAGATTTGCTTTAAATCTTGGTTAATCAATATTTTCTTCTTGAAATTCAAGTTTTCAAAAATAAAAAAAAAAATTAAAAAGAAATAATTTTGATACTAGCAATTAAATTGATATTTTTGTATATTTTTGTTAAAATTACAAAATTTTGTCATTATTATAATAGAAAATAAGTTCATTAATTTACACTGAAATAAAACACATGTTATTTTAAGTAAAATTTTTTAACCTAAATTCAAAATTATAACAAGACTCCCAAGTGAATAGTGACAAAATACACAAGTTCGGTAAGATATGTTTTTAACTTGTATAAACCGAACAATTTCAATTTATACACATTAATAAATATTTGCGAATAATTATTACATACGAATAAATACAAAATTCATACGAAATTCGCATCAAAAATATATTTTCTTCAAACAGTGCAAAACATAATAAAAGCTTTTTAATTTTAAAAATCTCCTTTTTCTCTCGTATATATACATCCCAAGATCAATTTTAAACAATAAAAAAAGAACAATCTTCCAATTTACAAATCTCCTAACCATCACAATTAATCAAAACAACAGCATTAGTCTAAATTGGCACAACGTTACGTGACAGGTATATATAATTTTCCAAACTAATTACAATTGTATTCCGTTCCGTCATATTGTTCTCTCTCTCTCTCTTTCTCTCTTCTCCCTTAAAGCTCTTCCAAGCCGAAAACTACTTTCTCCATTGTGCGAGCGCGCATGAACATCGTGCAGTAGCAGCAGTAGGTATAGCAGCATTGGCAAACAATAGTCTCAACTATATAGTTTCTCGCTTGCGGCGCATATCCGGCCATCGAACTAACTCCGCACCACCTCCTCGCGATGCGATCGTCGTCGTCGTCCACTTTCTCCTCTAACCAAAGCAACAGAGAAAGGGAGGGAGAGAGAGATAGATAGATAGATAGATAGATAGATAGATAGAAAGATGAAGAGTCATGCGACAGGAATAGAGAGAGAGAGAGAGAGAGAGAGAGAGAGAGAGAGAGAGAGAGAGAGAGAGAAAGAGCGAGACGGAAGGAGAGTGTCTCACAGCTGCTCCTTTGGCCCGTTTATGCTCATACACACCTCTATGTATATACACTACTACTACTAATACTACTACTACACGGAGGGATGCGCGGCTTCTGCCCCTCTGACCTGTGAAGCCGCTTTTCTCCTCCCCCCTCCCTCCCCCGCATAACCCCTTCTTCCTTGAACTCCCTACCTATCAAGCTCCAAGCTGCTACTGCTTTGCTATGCAAACTCGCTTGGCACAGCCGGCCTCGTTACCAGCTATATATGCACCGCGTACCGCTATGTTTATAGCAGAAAAGAGAGAGAGAAAGAGCTCGCCATATGTATATGCATCGACATATATATGTATGTATGTATGTATGTATGTACAAGCGTGCGCGAATGAACGAGCGTAGGGCATAATATGGCTTGACCGGTATATAGGTACCTATACGCGACCGCAAGCGATACGCAAACCGAAACTAATCGCGGTCGATGGATTTTTTGGGCTGTGGTGAAATGAGGTGAGGAGAAGAGAGGAAAATGGGAGAGGGTGAGGGGGTAAGCTATCGTCCGGCATCGCGTCCGGTAGATATTAGCGACCATCGATTTCGCGATAATGGAGCCTCTACAGCACCAACATCGCCTTTTCCGAAGAGGCTTTATTATTCTATGTATACTAGCTTAGAGAGAGAGAGAGAGAGAGAGAGAGAGA
>JAPYZE010003633.1:0-12425 GCA_030522805.1 Leptomastidea abnormis | reverse complement strand
TTAAGAAGTAAAATATTGAGATTTTAAATACAATTAATTTTGTTTTTCGAAATTCTTTGAGAAAGCATTCTGCTAATGTAGTTAGCAGCGGTTTTTTGAATCGTTTTTCTACCTATTTTAGAAAAAAAGTTATAGGCAAAATAGTGAGCGTTTTTAATGAAATGAGGAAATTTAATAAAAAAAGTAAGATGCGCCTGAAAAAGTATGTCACAACGAATATTTCACGTGAGACCGATATTTTTTGTGAAGTATATGACCTAACGAAGAAAATGTGCCCTCAAACAAGAGCGTACATTAAAATTGAAAAAAAATTTTTTTAACCATATAACAGCCCCTTTTTTCTGGATTTGCTCATACATGCATTATATTAATAATGGGTGAAACTGATTTTTAATACAAGGGGGAAACACGACGTGCAATTAATATTAATGAGAGAGAGAAAGAGAAAGAGAGACGCGAAAGCGGACTCATTGCAGTTGCAGCACGTACCTCACCGTTGTAATTGGCGATATTGAGTTGCAAAGAAGAATACCCAGAAAGGCGTCAGCTTCTTGACTATAGCGATGAAGAGGCCTCTGCCTGTTTCTTGTCCAGGTTTTTGCTCTCGCGGAGGATTCTACTACTTCTATCTATTCTTTTCGACGCCAAAACTATGTGTGCGAGCCGAGTGTATATTTGACTGCGTACGCTACGCCAGCCAAGTGAGTATATCCACAGGAATATACTAAGCTTCTTTCGCGGAAAATTCTTTTGGTTTATTGCTCTGTGTATAAGTAAATAAAAGTTATATTTATTATATATTTTGCATATGCGAGCAATAAAGACTTACAAATTCTTTGAAATTACGAAATTAGGCTATAAACTTTTTTACACTATTTCACTTGTAAACTTTTTTTAAAATATATTTATAAACGATTCAGAAAAGAGATTAAAAGACTAAAAATTAACTTTAATTTGGCTTTTATAACCGACTGAAAACATTTTTTAGAAGCAAAGTTACAGGGGGGCAAAGTTATTTTGCCTTCCTGAAACTTTTTTGCTCGCTCCACTCGCCAACCCCTCATATTCATATTGGTCTTATCCCTTATTTTATGAATCATAGTTAATTTAAATAATGTTCAGCAAAGTATATACCGGCATTAAAAATGTTTTCTTTATTTAAGGAGGTTTTTTGTAGTATCTTTTTTTTATTTTAAATTTCGTAACATTTTGTTTGTAATGCAAATAAAATTCAAAAAGTTGAAATAAAATTTAATGTAGAAAAGTATAACTGATCAATTTTTAAAAATAATATTTCTCTATATAAATAGAATTAAAAATTTATTCGTTAAAAATGTTTTGCATAAATATGTGTTACATGAAGTGGTAGGATTAAAAGGGTTAGTCTACCAATATTATATAGTTATAACAAAAAAATTCAGTCAGGCCTCCTCCCTCTCAGCGTGTGCAGTTAGAGGCACAGACTCGAGCTCAGTGATTAAGTTGATGCCTGGAACGTGGGAGGTAAGGAAAAGAAGGAAGATCTCACCTATGGTCCTAGGGTTCTTACCTTTGAACTAATGCTAGTTTGGGATCATAGGGGTGTAAGCAGTACTTTGCCTAGTAGCTGCAGTATGTGACACAATTTCAGCATTTCGTTGGAACTTTCAGAGGCAAAGGCGCAGGGTAGAAGGCTCGCTATTACCTAGGGTGATCGATTGCGTTTAGGACGGGAGATATCACGGACGGAAAAAATGGTCTAGCCGGAGCACAGAAAGTGTCACGTGGACATAAGAGTGCGTGGCTGAGTGTTAGAGTCGGTGCCTAGGATCATGCGACTGGAAAAAGTGTTCTTAATTTATGGAAATTTTTTGTAGTATTATTTTTTTAACAGTAATTTTTTTTTCATTTTAGATTACTTAGTCAGTATATATAGTAAACTTGAAAAGTTAAAATAAAATTTAATATAAAAAAATAATAAGTTTTTAGTGTAAAAGAAGAGTACAATCCCTTACATGATTTGTTGACAATTAAAATAATATTATTCATACACATATTAATAGAATTTAAAATTGGTTACCTTAGAATTCTTATTGGATAAATATGTGTTAGTCGGAGCACATTGTATGTGGTTTGAGGCACGGACTCAGGCTCAGTGATAGAGTTGGTGCCTGGGACGTGGGAGTCAAGGAAAAGAAAGAAGATCTTACTTATGATACTGGCGCTCTCACCTCTGGACTGATGCTGGATTGGGACCATAAGAGTGTAAGCACTACGTTGCTTAGGAGCTGTGATATATACGTAACATAATTGCATCATTTCGTTGGTCCTCCCAGAGACAGAGAAAGGATCCTGAAGTCGCGCAAACTGTTCTCTTCTTAATGCAGGGTATAAGACTCGCTATTACCTGGGGTGATAGTTTGCGTTTAGAATGGGATATATTATGGACGGAAGAATTAAATGACCTTATCAGAATACAGAGTGTCACGTGGACAGCATGCGTGGCTCAGTGGTAGAGTCGGTGCCTAGGATTTTAAAGGTGAGGGCTGAGGGGGTAGGGAGGGGGGTGAGGGGGTCGTCCAGTTTTCTGAACTCCTTAAATATAAAAGATAAATGCAAAATTTTCAATATTTTTTTTATAAGTGTAAAACATGAATGGGGGGGGAGGGGGTGAGGTGGAGGGGCCTGACTGAATTTTTTCTGGCAACTATATAATATTGGAAGATATATATATTATATTAAATGCATTAAATGCAGGAAGCCATAAGTTTAACTTTGCCCCGGTCTCCCTTAATTGCTTATAAAATTTAATAACTTGGCCTAAATTTCTTTTAGTATTTTGGGACAAATTTTATCTTAATATGTAGAATTTTAGGCAAATTTTAAATTATTAAACACAAAAATCAATCGTTGAGAAACCGTTGATTGATCAAATTCAAGATTTTTATTGTAGTTTATTATTTAAAGGTGGTACTTGATATAAACTGGTAATATAATTGTAATCTACAACCCATTAAGATTTTAACATGTATTATACATATTGAAAGAAGTATATTATATATTGACACTTTTAACCTGAAAATTCAAAAAATCTTAAAAAATTGAATAATAATGATTTTTTAATCGGTAAAACAGTAAAACAGACTCAGCTAAACATTAAAAAAAATTATTTTAAGATTTTTTCGTGTTGTGAAGATGAAATTCTAAAAGTTAGAGCCATTGAAAAATTTTAAGCTTGCTCACTTATCTTCAAATAATCCATATATATATATACATATATATACATACACGCACGCACGCACGCGGGCGCGCGCACACACACACACACACACATGCTATTAAGGGCATGACATAGTCGACAACTTTATGTTACCGACTTAATCGTATTTAAAAATCATTTTTATTGAAATAATTTTCAAATACGATTATGTCGATAATGAACAGTAACCGACCATTTGATCCTGTTAACAAGAAAAAATATCAAATAATATAATAGTAATTAATATTATTAACCTGGTGATGACTATAAGGTGAATGAGATCTAGCTGGTGAAGAAAATCTCTGACTATAGTTTTGATAAGGTGAACTTGATGGAGTGCTAGGTCCACCAGGACCATGATGTAAACGTGGTGAACTCTACAAAAGAAATAGTAAATGCAATTTCGTTCTTATGTATAAGTAAAATAAAAAAAATAATAAATAATAGGTCATAATGTACTTTTATTTTATTAATTTTTTTTTTAGCCACGTTTAGTTTACTAAAAAATTTTAAGCATCATAAAGAGAATGTAGATTTAATAGATGTTTTTCTGTATTTTTAAAAATTACATTGTAACAGTTGACAGACAGCCGTCAAAAATTCGAAAAAGAAAATATCTATCGACGCAAAGCCGACTGCTCCTGCTCGTACAGAATGCACTTCAGATCGAATGTCGGCCACACGTCGCTTTAACAACCCTAACTCCCGTCAGATTTATCCGTGCCTGACTTACCCTTGCCAGCTAGCTTTGGCTTTGCGCACTGTCGAAGTTCCCTTGACGCTGGTCACTGAAAGTCCGTGATGTAGAAGAGCAGAACTAAAGTCTGCGTATGTTCGCAATAGTACTTAATATGCATGCAATAAGACGCAAGTATAATAGTAAGGAAAAAGGTACTCGTAAATAAGAACGCGTTTATTAGATATAGAATTGGGTATGTTTAAAATAAATTATTATAAAAGACGCATTCCGTCGTAATAAGCATATGAATTTGCGTAGGATTCGCCTCCTAGCAGACAAAGAAATAAAGAGAGAGAGAGAAAACGAGTAACTACAAATTACTAGAGAGATTGTCTCTGCGACGCTTGCGCGATAAAACGGAGCCGGATGTCTCTCACGCTCGGACCAAGGGGCAGGCCTTGGCCTTCGGGGTTGCGGAAATCGCCGGGTTTTTTTTTTGTAGTCATCGTTGAGATCATTGAATACAGATATTCCGAGAGGCGGCGATAGTTTTTAGGGTGATCGACATGAAATAGTCAGTATACATATATATGAGGTACTCCACGTGAACTGTATGAACAAAAAAATTGATTGGGCTGAAACTTGGAGAATTCGTAGCTTATATTAAGATAAATAAATGTCCAGTTTCAAATTTCTAGCTGCAATAGGTCAAGGTCACGAAATGTCACAAGTTTGGCAATTATTGACACTACATTAGGTTTATTTTTTTCGGCTAAATAACGCTCTCTACAAAAAAATCATAAGAGAGCAAAGTTGTAATTAATTGATATTTGTTATTGCAAATAATTTTATTAGGTTTTTAAGTTTGTTTTTTTTGGTTTTTTAAGCGTTTTAAAATTAAAAGTCCATTTTTCGTCATATACTTCCTGATTAAAAATTGAAAAAAAAAATCATTTTTAAGTTTGGGTACAAAACTTTCAAACCAACTTTGTTTCAAAAAAGTCGTTCGTTCACATTTTTTTCGCACATTTTGAAGGCAATAGTGTAAAACTAGATTTTTTTTACAATCGATTAGTTTCCAAATGATTTTTAGGTTTATGAGTAAATTCGGATACTTTTGTAGATTTTTGTAAATAATCATTTACCGGTTGTTGTAGGGTGTCCGTTTTACTCTGACCAAATTTTAAACCGAAACTTAAAAACCTAATAAAATTAATTGCCCGGAGCACCAATAATAATTTATTTAAAAAAAAAATTTGGAAATTAGAAATTATTTATGACTAGATTAGTATTGCGCGCTTCGCGCGCTCTTAACATAGCCTAAGTTGAAAATTTATCAAAAAAATTAAATTTTATAATTTTGCAACATTTTATCATTTTCGCTATCATTTTAAGCGACAACTGATATAACGTTAAAATTTAACTCAATGACGATATTTTCAATAAATTTTTTCGTAACAATATTATATGCGCGTGTTTAAGGTGGTTTGTTTCTTTTTTTTGTAAATATATATGCAGACTGATGTATGTAGATGTGCGCTAACCTATTATATGTCGCACCGCACTACTTTGTCGATCAATTACTCGTAAATACAAATCCATCTTGAATTTTGCTATATTTAAAGAAAAAAACTAATGTAACTTTTCATTTTTAAATTACTTTACTTTTCAATCTGATTATTTTGAGTTTATTAAAATATTGGCACTATGTATATAAAACTCAACCAATCACGTTACATTTTGAACAGCAGCCAATCAGATCACGAATAAACTGGCTTTACTTTTCGGGTTTCTCAATTTTATATATCCGATTTTATATAATCGACTGATTATACTAAATCAACACAAATACAATATTTCTAATGCATTTTATGTTATTTAATAATATTAATACAAAATATATTTGAATTTGTACCTTAAAGAAATCGGAAAATTGGTTTCAAAAATTTTTTTTTATAAATTTCGTCGATGTTAGGCAAGAGCAATGCAACATCTCAATCACGATATTATTCTAGGCATTGATTTCTGCCAGCAATTTAACATCGAAACGAGGTTTGGTAACAATGAGTGGCGTGTAAAAGATGGAGAGTGGCGGCAGTTTGACACTGAAGAATCAAATGAGTCACTCATCCATGCAGAGTGTGCAGGTATTTGTGAGCTATCTGAGAATGAGAAGAGTCGATTGGCAAAGTGGTAAATAGGTTGTCGTTTGTGTGTGAAGGCAACTTGGGGATGACAACGTTGACAGAACATTGCATCCGAGTGGAAGGTGATCCAGTGAAACATGGTTCCAGACGTATGTCTCCAAAGATGTGGCATGTGGCACAAGAAGAGGTTCGAGAGGCTCTTGTGATTGTGCCAAAGCAGAATGGAGAATAGCGTTTTTGTGTTGGCTATAGGGATCTTTATAAAACAAAGAGAGAGGCATATCCATTACCATCAATTGATTCGATTTTAGATAAATTGAGGAAAGCCAAGTATATATCAAAGATAGATCTAAAGTACTGGTAGAAAAGGAGAGCAAGAAGTATACCGCTTTCTCAGTGCCTGGATGTTGACCAAGTTGAGGGATGCAAGATTGTCAGTGAATCGAGATAAGTGTGAGTTTGGTTGTTCTCAGGTGACTTATCTAGGTTATGTCTTAGATCAAGAAGGATTACGTCCAAATCCTGAACGAATCAAGCCTGTTCTGAGTTATCCAGCACCATAGAATGTAAAACAGCTACGTCGTTTCCTGGGCATGGTTGGCTGATATTCTAGGTTTATTGAGAATGATTCAGGATTGAAATTTTCTTTGATGAAGTTATTAAAAAGTTAACAGCCTTTGATGTGGAAAACGGAGCAGCAAGAAGCCTTCAAGAGCTTGAAGTTAGCATTAACGAAAGCTCCAGTGTTAGCAAGGCCAGACTTTGATAAACCATTGTTGTTCAGTGTGATGCAAGCCTAGTGGCAATTAGTGCAATATTAATGCAAGAGTTGGAGGATGGAGAGCACCCTATCGTATATTTGGGTCGTGTTCTGACACCAGCTGAACAAAATTATACGACCTCTGAAAAAGAATGTTTAGCCATTGTCTGGTCGATTAAAAAATTACGACCTTATTTAGAAGGCTATTATTTTCGTGTGATAACTGACCACATTGCTTTAAAGTGGTCAGTTATCACACGAAAATGATAGCCTTTTAAGGTGGTGGTAAAAAACCTTAAAGATCCGACAGGTAGATTAGCCCGCTGGGCACTGGAACTTAAACAATAGGATTTTGATGTGGAACATCGTAACGGGATTCTGAACCATTTCCTTGGTGCCTTATCTCGTGCTTTTGAGACTGGGAGTGAAGAAGTAGCAGTTTTTGAAGAGATACGAGATGAATGGTACTTGAAAAGGATGGACGAAATAAAGAATACTTCATACAAATTTCCTAAATGGAGGCTTGAGGATAGAATATCTCATCATTATCATTATGATCTTCTTTTGGATCCAATTTCAAGTCCAGAAGAAGGGTGGAGGTTAGAGGTGCCAGTGGAGTACAGACAGAGAGAGAGAGCAATGGAAGATGTACATTGCATTGCATCTTCGGGTCATTTGGGTATTGAGAAGGCTTATGATCGCAAGAGACTACTATTGGTCTGGAGTTTACTATGATGTCATGGAATTTGCAAGAACTTGTAAATTATGCCGAAAGTACAAAGCGGTGCAAACAGGTCAACAAGGATTGATGGGTGTGCGAGTGATAGATCGACCATGGGCAGTGGTGGTAGCTGATATGATGGAGTTTCCAAAGAGTAAAGGTCAATGCAAATATGTTTTAGTGTTCCAAAACTTATTTACTCGCTGGGTAGAATTAAAGCCCTTCAGGAAAGCAGATGGTAAAAATGTTGCTCGGACCTTGGAGGAGCTTATCTTATTTCGCTGAGAGACCAGATTTTATACTGACAGACAACGGGACGAAGTTTGAGAACAATCATTTGAAAAAGTTATTAGAGGAGTATGGTATGATGCATATAACTACTCCACCTTATCATCCTCGGGCCAACCCAGTGGAACGAAGCAATCGCACATTAAAAACAATGATTGCAACATTCGTAGGAGATCAACATAGAGATTGGGATAAAAATCTACTCGCCACGCAATCAATATGGCAGTACAATCAAGTACAAAGGTTTCACCTGCATTTTTGAACTATGGTCGTCACCCTAGACCAGTAAAAAGTATGAGACGAGAAGTTGAGGATAAATAGTTACATTTACCTATAGAGATAGATCGTGATACATAGTTGAACCGAGTAAAAAGATTGGATGCATTACTTGATTTAGGCATTCGATATATTGAAAATGCTAGAGATAAAAAGATGAGATACTATAACAAGGGTAGAAAAGATACTACATTTTCTGTGGGTGATAAAGTTTTAAAAAAAATGCATGTTTTGTCAAATGCAGCTCAAGGGGTATCAAAAAAACTTGCTGAAAAGTGAAAAGGTCCACTTGAGATTGTTTTTTGAAGTCACCTGTTGTTTATGTGTTGTCTGGGAAGGGAAGTAGAAAAAATCCTAAGGAACATGTGTCAGAATTAAAACGATATTAGGAGCCTCGTGTTTGTCATGGTTATGGGAGTAAGAAGTAAATGTTAAAATATTTTTTTTTTCTCGCTAGTATTTCATTATGTTACTGATTATTTAAAGAACTTGGGGCCATGGAGAGACCGAAAGACGTCGGAAAGGACGAACTGATAGAGGTCGAGGAGATCCTACAATATGACACCTTGGAGAAGGAGGATTGAGGAGAATAGATGGCAGAGCTACTTGGAGACGAAGTACTGGTCAAAATTAGAGAAGCAGCGTCCGCTGGAGAAGGTGGTCCTGGACTGATGAAGATAGCTGGGGATCTGGATAAGCTGTGTGGATTTGGTTTTGGTTTGGCAACACCAAAAGAAAAGGAACCAGATCTACCAGACCAATCAAAGCGAATCGGTTGCTCTGTTTCTCTCGATCTGATCGACTTGGGAGCGTTGTCTCTTCGCTCCGTAGTGTCTATCGAAACTAATCTGGAACCTCAGCTGCCGATTGCCGTGGTGGTGCCCACCCAACGAACTTTCGGAGATGTGGTGGTGGACCAATTGCCTCTATCGGTTCCAGGCTCCAGCCCGTATGGTGGCCGATCAGCCACTCTGATTCGGACGAAGAGATGGTAGAGGAACCATCATCGAGTCGTAGGAGGAAGGAGAGGAAGCCGAACCCCTGACGACAATGGACCAAGGAGGATTATTTTTCTGCAGTCAATCCAGATGAAGCTAACGAAGTGACTAGAGCAGTGTAGCCTGTAGTTTAGGAGGAAGCTTCGTCCTTAAGGATGGGAAAGAATTTGGGCAATGTAACTGGAGTACCACCTATCATAGGTTTGGCAGGTCTGGCCGTGTTTCGTGACGTAAAGTGGGTACCGTTTCCAAACGTAGGAGAGAGGAAGGTTGATCTTCCTTACTCTCCTGCTGAGGTAGCAGCGGTCCCAGTTGAGAGTAGAGATGTAGCTCATGTAATAGAGGCTAGCAGTTCCCAGGAGGATGTTGTATTGCCTGACACTGTTCGGTGATCTCAAACCAATACCTACTGGCCCAAGAGTAGATGTACCGCCTAGACGTTATTTCAAGTATTGGCAGGACAATCATACTCGTTTCACTTGCTCTCGCCCAAGAACGAGTATTTTCTGTTACAACTGTGGTCGGCGAGGAGTAGTGATTGTCCTCGTTGTGCAGATGAACACCTCCGTTATCTACAGGAAAAGGTTAGAGACGGTATGACCCAACCAACAGTTGTTACTAGGACACCTCGAAATGTTCAAGGGAGTGAGGATTGGTCAAGACCGTCAAAGACCAGAAAAAAAAAGAAAAAGGGGTGACAACGAAGCCGTTCTTCTTTAATGGCCTCAGTGGATAGAACCTAGTCACCGATAGGAGGTTTGGAAGAAGTCAATAGGCTGACTGAGTCAACCAAATACCTACCAATAGACCTTCAAAAAGCCTTGTTACGGGCAGCGATGCATCTACCTAAGAAGGAGTAGGCTAGTGTTGTCGAATCAGGGAGTTTACGGACATGGGAGTTAAACAGTTGTTTCGAGTCTTGAGGTATGTAGAATAATTATACTTGTATAAAATTGGGGAGGTAAATTGACTTTTAATTTTATACTAGTGAAGTTGGGGAGGAAAAATGGATAAGATTAATTGTCTTGGGAAGGGAATGGTAGGAAATTAAGAAAATTTTTTTTGAGGATAATCAGAGATTGGGATAAGGAAATTGCAACGGTATATTTGACTATCGCAAGAATATTTAGTTATAAGTCATGATTTGTATAGAAACCATCGGCTCTTAAAGTAGTTTTCATGCCCGATCGTTCCTATGATAGAAACGACTGGCTCTAGAAATCGTTTTCGTGTCCGGTCTTTTCTATAAAAGAAGAGTAGTCGATTGTAGTGCTATCTTACAATATTGGACATATATAAAGTTATCGACGTGTGATAATAGTAGAATACTCTACCGAGTATAGATGGCAATTGTCATGACAATAGTATTATTGCATTGAGTAGAGTGAGAATCATATGATATAGTGGGAAGTTGTTTCAGATTGTTATTGGTTACTTCAAATGGAAAATCGGTTAGGCCTTATGTTCGAGAACCTTTGGTTTTGTTTCAGGTACAGAGAGGAACAAAGGGAGAATTGGCGGCTCAAGCGACCGAGGTTGGTTGTTCAACTCAATTCAATCTCTGGATCTGTAAGCAGAAGCTAGTATTCTTGCTAAATATAGAGTCGTATCGGAAGCTAAGTCAGCGAGTATAGAGTTGTATCTAATCAAGCGTGAGAGGTTATTTCTTGGAAGAAGCGGAGAACCAGCGTAAAAGCGAGTCGGCTGTTCTAGCAACTTCGATTATTTGAAGAGTAATCTTTGACTTAATTATTATCATAGTTGATCATTCGAGACAAGAGAATCGCGTGCAAACAACATTGTTAAAGAGTATTTGAGATTAAGTACTCAGTCGTGACAAGTAGAGAACTAGTCGGTGTACATTTCTTTAATTTTGAATATATTTTATTGTTATTTTTCCTTTAATTGAATTTTTCTTATTTGAGAAATTTACCGGTTTATTCCTGTATGCTTATACTGTGTTGTCTATTATATTGTGTTGTCTCGAAAAATATATGTGTAATTGGTGCTGAGAAAACGTCATTGTTGGGTTGTATTTTCGAACCAACAAAGAACCTACGAGAGGAAGTTAACGAGTTGACGAGTAAAGGATAAACTCTAAAAAGTAAGATACTTGAGCTTGATATTACGTAATTAGAGTAGTTTACTATTCATTATTATTTGTGGTGTGGTTTTCACCACATCACAAAATCAATTTCCAGATAAGAATTATATTTCCATCAATACATACATTTCAATTAAATGGAATATTCTTTGCAATCTAATTACACAAGTCACCTCTCAACTAAACAAAAATAATATAACAAATGCTACCATTGCTTACAGATTGAGAAAGTCCCAATAAATTTACAGTTAAAAATAGATTTAAAAAAAATTACAAATTAGAACCTGTGATGGGCTTATCAGGGGAGGGGGAGGGGGGGGGGAATAACCGGTGCAGATTCTCGCAAGCTGCACGACCTACCAACTCTAACAATCGTATTTCTGCCGCACCAGGCCTTCCTTTAGAGTGGCTACACTTGTCCTCACAACGTTAGCGTGGATGCAAGGACAAGTGCGTGCTATGCCGACCTGGCCCACCACAACACAGGGCAGTGAGTCCTCTCAAGCTGCCTGCTCTCGTAGCCATTTATCAAGGTGGCTACCACCTTAGCCGTATATCTCTTATAAATTCCTCGGCTATGCCGGTTGCTCAGTTATGCTCGCGTATATAGCATGCGCAAGCCCGCGGAGGCTGGCGGTATTCGCGGTTTGCCGGGCGATTTTAATCTTGGGGAAAGCAAACAGAACAGAATCGAGGTCCGTAAATAACAAGGCACTGATTAAATGAAAATTATTGTTTAATATTATTTATTATTATTTATTAATTCTTATACATAAGTATTTTGAATTTATACATTTCCATGACATAATACTTCATTTCAATACAAATATCAAGCAAACATACGTCTTACTAAAAAAAGAAATGTCTTCAATCACTGCCGAAAATTCAACTTAAAAAGCTTACACAAATTTACCTAATTTTTAATCTTACACACTCAAAAGACACAAGATACTTTCTTTTCTTATAGTTTTTAAATTCTTCTTTTTATCGTAACACCGTCTTTTAGAATAAATTGTTCTCTTGCTGTTAGCTTTTTCACTTCTTAATTTCTGCTGTTTTGTTTTACACTCCACTCTGTGTTAAACCAGGCTCAAAATAGGTTTCTGCTGTGTTCTATATATGACGAAATCTCAGAAATTTTTTATTTCAGGGTACCGGTTGTTTTATACCCTGTACGAAATGTTTTAGTCAATCTGATCGTTATATATACTAAA
>JAPYZE010003632.1:0-20156 GCA_030522805.1 Leptomastidea abnormis | reverse complement strand
CTCTCTCTCTCTCTCTCTTTATGTCTCTCTGTTTTTTTTCAGAAGCTGTGCAAACGAGAAAAGCTGACGTATATTTTGAAAGGGCCTCCTTTTTGTCTCGAAATACACTTTGTCGCGACGCTGAAGAGAGAAAAAGAAAAAGAACGGCAACTAAACAAGAGTAGAACACGTTTTTTGTAGGATTGCTCTTTTTTTTGGGGGGGGGGGGGATTGTTCTTTATGCAATTGTTCAACTCTTGTGTTTAGCTTACGAGCATTGTCTAGTAGATGCTGTTTTTATCATTAAAGCTGTTATTTTTTGTTTGGGAGGAGAGGTTTTGTTTATTTTGTCCTCGTCGTTGTCGTCGGAAATATAATTACATTTCATTTGTAGGAGGGATGTATGATAATATAAAAAAGCTTAGTTGAATTAGGAGCTTTTTGTGTTTTTTTTTTTTGCTTTTGAAGAAGTTTGGAAATTAATATTCCATGAGTTTTATTATTGACACTAAAAGATATTTCATATAAAATTGTTATTTATTAGTAAGCTAACTTTATTTTATTAATATACTTATTCAATTTTTATGAAAAAGTTTTACATTTTTTATGTGAGCTATATATTTAATATTAGATTCTAGAAGTATAATTATAGACGCTGTTTTTATCAAGAAAACACTTTAAAGCATATTTTAATATCGCTAGAAGCTTGAAGTTCTATATCTGAATAATTAATGAGCTTTAATATGCCTTTAAAATATGGCCACTTATTATAAGTAAAGAGCTTTATCTAAAGGTTGAGTGTGATGATCAACAATATTTTTAAAATTAAAATAAAAGTAAGATGCAACATTTACTGAAATGATTTTTTGATAATTTTCTTATTCATATTCAATTTTTTTTTTTTTTTGATATTACAGAAAGCAAAAATATAAATATTTTTCACAATTTCACACGTTTAAAAAAAAACACTAAACTTCCTTTCTTTCAACAAATTAAAAAAAAAGCTTACAACATTATGCCACCAAAAACCAATTTTGTTTGTTATTTAAAAAAAAAAAAATTCATGTAATGCTTTGGTCACATTTTCCCAGTATTGTGTCACTTAAACTTAAGTTACATTCGTTACTGGACACCGTATGTCTACCAGTATAATATACCGTAGTTAAATAAAACTTTAGCAAACGACCGGAATTTTCCACTTTCCGCCCACCAATTTCGTAAACGAAATAGCGAAGCCGTATATTGTTAACCGGACAAGTAGTTATATCACTTTCCAACCATACACATACCTTCCACTCTTCTCCACCAAAAAAAATTCCCCAAAAAACATATTTATAATATATTTATCAAAATTTATGCCAATCACTTCAACCTTACCTCTCATTTCCTTGCAGAGTCGCGTGGATGTACTGATCATAATGGAATGCTGGGGGCTCTTAATAATATCAACACACAACGCGCAGCAGCAACAACAGCTGTTTAATATAAAAGAGGGGGAGAAGAAGGTAAGAGAAGAATGAGAAGTTAAGAGCCCGTGCAAGCTCTGGCGTGTGAACTTGACAGAAGAAGAAAAAGCTCGCTTGTACGTTTATATACGGGGGGAAGCTAGACTGTTTTCGTTGGAAGCTTATGCTCGTTCGATCTTCTTTCCCAGTTCCCACTGGCGGGTTATATACTAAGCGCCATATTTATGTGTATGTATATGTGTGCAAGTGTATATGTGTCGGTCCGCGTGACAATGGGCCGAAAATAAGAATCAAGTTCGCAGCCGATCGTCACGACGCTAAGAAAGAAAAAGAGACAGATATAAAAGCAAGCTTAAAAGTTGCGCTACGTTGCTCGACTATACCGAGGGCATAGCGCGCTATTTTCGATGAGCTTTCGCGAGGCGCGCAAGCACGCCCACCTTATAGTCTCATCATCATACTCATCCTCCTCCTCTTCTTCTTTTTTGTCTCTTATTCCTTTCTAGCTTGTACTTCTATACCATATTTCTCTACTCTTTCGTCGTCGTATAGTCTTCCGCACTAGCACTCACTCATCATGCGACGACGACAAATAGACACACAGCCATATAACTACCGAAGTGGGAAAAACCAGGTGACTCGAAAAAGCACTACGATGTGTTTTTACCGGGTTACCAAGCCGTAAATTATTCACGCTAACCTAGCACGAAGAATTTGGAACTTCGATCGTGTCCGCTTATTGCTTGTCTTTTTTTTTTTACACGCTCCATAAAAATGCTTTGGCTTTAGTCGTCAAACGATAAATATGTTTGGAATACAATATACACACGACAAAGCAATAATCATTTTTAGATCTTGATGTCACTTTTTCGATTAATCATGAGGTTACCATTCCGCGACACACCTGCCTGGTTTAACAACAAAAAATAACCGGTAGCTATAGCCTTTAAGAATTGTCCGTTCAAGCATACTTTTTTCATACTACAAATATACACGAAGCAATATACTTAAAATAAAGATCTAACCGGTTGCATCATTAAAAGCTCTTGCAAGCTCTATATCAATGAGTACCATCATACCTCATTTGCGCGCAACTTTCAAAACCATGGCACGCGAAATTTAAAATGATATAGAAGAAATTCACAGACAATGGAGAAAGGGAATGATTTTGGCGTGTCACACCTCCCACCATCCTTAAAATTTCGAAGGCGAAAGCTCGCACGGAAGGTTCACGCCTCTCTCTCTTTCTACCCCCTCCTCCCCCCCCCCTGTGGCGATCGATACACGAGTTTATATATATGTAAGCGCACGCACGCGACCCCGTAGTGGTACAAGAGCGGGGTGGATCAGGAACCACCACCGCTTTCTCCTCCTCATCCTCCTCCTTCTCGTGCTTACGGGGTCGCAAGCACACAAGCTCTCGGTAGTGTAACCCCACACATACACACATATACCTACATACATACACATACCACGCGGATTGCCGAGTCTCTGCTTCAAATGCAGAATCGTCTAGGAGAGAAATAACGCCAGGGGCGTCAGGTGGAGGTCAGGCAGAAAAGAAAAAGGAGTAAGGAGGAGGAGGAGGGAGAGAAAGCGTGGCCTCGGTAGATAAGGCAAGTAAGTAGAGAGAAAAGCTCTTTTTCTTTCTTTCTTTCTTATGCTTTCGAGCTTTTCCGCGACCCCGTACGTGAACGCGCGCGCGCGCATACACACATACCCTAGCAGCAACTGGAAAGACCGTTTATCAAGCTCGCGGCCCAACGACGACAACGTCGACTTGGCCTATATTTGCCAGCCAACGTGCGAAAATTTTACGCTTTGCTTTTCTTTATACCATGTTTCTTCGTATAACGGTATAATTTTTATAAAATCCAAGTCTAAAAACTTCACTTTTTCACTTGCCCTTAACCAAGGGCTTTTGGCTTACATATATTATATACTCATTTACCATTATACCAACATATGCAAAAGAAGTAACACGAATATATAGTATAGATATAGCAATACTATATATATACCTCATTAACCTCGAGCTTTCGGCACACACGCGAAACGAAGGTGAAGGGAGTGATGGGGTGGAGAACGAAGTAAAAGAGAAAGGAAGAGAGAGAGAAAGGAGAATAATTGGAGTACCGCGTGTCTGACCCCTACTGCTACCAGCCACGGCAGCCACCACCACATTGCCAGTGTCGTGGTGCTCCACACCCTATATGGCACACTATCACTTGACTGATTCTCTCTCTCTCCTGTGTGTTTCCCTTTCTATCTCGATTGCCCGTTAATCAGAGTCGAATTAAATCACAGTACACGAGAGATGATGAAGAAAGAAGAAGAAAGAGAAAGAACAATAGGAAACGAGTAGGTGTGCCACGGAAACACAAAAATCTCTCTGTAATATCCTCTCATACTTTCTTTTCATCTATAGCTATATCTATGTTCGTTATACATACAGAAAATCCTAGTAGCGACGTATATTACAAGAGTATATACTCTAGTATAGGCGCCAGCGTCTCCCTTTTGCTAAAAATAATAACCGACAAGGAAGGAAGACGCGATATATGGTATATATATATATACAGTTCATCGACAGACACGAATACTATAGGAGGAAAAGAGGAGGAGGAGGAGAGGGTAGCGCGGAAAAGCCACCGGCCTCACTCTCTCTCTCTCTCTCTCTCTCTCTTCCACCCCCCATGGGATGGAAACTCAAGGGAGACGAAGAGAGAAGGGAAGGAGAGCAACGATCGATAGCCCGAGAAACTTTCATTCTACTTTCCGCTTTCCAACCCCCTCTTTCTCCTCTACCCCCCACGTATTTCTCTCTCTCTCTCTCTCTCTCTCTCTCTTTTACCCCACTCTTATCCCACCCTCGCGTGGCCCGCTTTCCCTTGGAGCTTTAACCGATGGTCTGCGCTCACGTTTTGCGCATTCTGTTTGCCTTTTTTTTTGGTTTTCTCTCTTTTTTTTTTAATGTTTTCGTGTATGAACCGGTTACTACCGACTATATGACGAATCTTTAACTAAGCTTGTTTTATCAATTTTAAATTAATGTATGAAATTCAGTTCTTTTTTATGTTTTAATAATCGGATATTGTAATGAGTTCTATCATATTATCATAATTTTAAGGTTTTTCTATAAAACTTGTACTCGCGGTATTACGTAGATCAAACAATTATATTATTCAATATATTTATTAGAATACGCACATCCAATTTTATTGAAAGTATTTGAATATAACACACAATATATTCCAAAAGCATCACTCTCCTATATGCATAATTAAAACTATTCCTTTAATATTTACTAGGCTTTCTCCGCCCACTTTTCGTAATTATATCGATTCCAGCACTACGTTTTATCGTGTCACACAGAAACTAAAGAGCTAATCGAAACTCCTCGTCATACAGAGTATCTTTTTTTTTATCCCCCCCCCCCACCCACAAAACTATAAATTATGTCCTCCCCCTATAGTGCCATCGACCCTCTAAAAACACACGAACTACCTAATAACAGCAGCAGCAACAGTAGCAGTATAGCATGCAAGCTCTCTTTCTCTCTTTCTTTCACCTCATCTTTAAAGCTCGTCATCAATGTTTATATATACAGCGCACACTCTTTACCGGCATATAAATATAACTATAGCCACAAATATAAATTTGTACACACACACACACACACACACACACACACACACACACATCACCAAATTCTTCTCGAGAGAATTCTTTTTCTTTCTTTCTTTCTTTCTTCACGCGCATACACACAGCTTTCAGCCCACACACATACACATACACATACACACACTCACAAACAAAAAGCTCCACGCGAATTTCTTCTCGCGCGCGCGGGGAGGCGAACACTTGTTGCGAAATATCGAGTCGGTAAAACTGCTGTTACTACTACTACTACTACCACTACTACTGTAAACCAGCTGTGCTCGTCATCTCAACTCTCGCGAATCATACAAGCGTTAGATACATCAGATAAAAAAACGAGCTTGCAAGTAAGCTACTGATATAAAAGAGGAGAAGAGAAGGAGATGTATTGTAGTAGTAGTGGTAGTAGCCTTGAGAAGCCTCACCTTTTTAAAACGTTGAGTCTCTCAGCAGTGTCGTCGTTGTATCGTTCCGGCTACTACGAAGGCCACTTGCAACGTCATAGCTCGCATGGCTACCCTTCTAAGCTACGTCTTCTTCTTCTGCTACTGACGCGTCGTCGTCGTCGTCAACTTTTACCAGTGTGTGTGTGTGTGTGTGTGTGTGCAAAAGCTTTAAACTTTAAATTCGCGCACTTTTTATAAATTCCAATACAAATGTGTCGACTGTTCTCACCTTGATTGCTTAAAACAAGTGAGTTCACATACACATCAGGGTAGTATAAACGCGCACCAAATAAAGACACCGTTGCTGAGATCGAACTGACACTCTTTCTTTTTCTTTCTGGCAGATATGTAAGCTTTGCTCTTTTTTTCAAATATACTCTTAGGATTGAGCTTGCGATAAGCTTGCAGCACTAACGTTGTCGTTGTCTTCGTTGTTTCTCTTATTGATTTGCCATCCGGGTAAACTTGTTTTGCAACAATTTTTCAGCTGCTGTAACTGTTACTGCTGCTGCTGATATTTTTTCTGTTTTTGGTCAGAGACATTCAAAAACTCACGTACGCAAAACTAGCTTTTCACGCGTTGACTCTATCTTTCTCCTGCAAGCACAAAGTAAGGTAAGACACACGCGCGAAAATTAAGATAAACGACAACAAGAAGTGAAAAAAAAAGAAAAGGTAAGGGAAAAATAGTCTTTTGTAGATTGGTGAAAACGACACGGACGGTAAACTAAGCTTCGTTTTTTTTTCTTCTTCTTCTTTTTCTCGCTACTATTTTATTTAAAGAATCGGACTCGTAAGCGAAGAACTCGGTTTTGCGAATGATAGAAAGAGAGGGAAAAAAAATGTAAAGAGACAAGAAGATAGACGAGCTGAGAAGTGAGATGCCGGTAAGGAGGGGAGCAAATGTAAAAAAAGTAAAGGAAGAAGAAACGAAATGGATAGGGATGAAAAGAGAGAAAGATAAACTTTTTTATTTACTGGTGATCGCCAAGTAATTAGACACACGTAGTTAAGGTGAGACGAGAAGAAAAGAACAAACGAAAATTAAAACACCCGCGCCCGCACAGATACACCTGAGTTTGACCTTTTATCACGGAAGACCAAGTATATAATACACATTCATACTCATGGTGAGGGTAGAATATCCTTTGTACACTTTGACCCAGTAACACGTATTTGAAAGATAGACATACTATAGGCTATATATATATATATGTAGTGGTTAACCACTGGTGCTTGATTTGCTTCGGTGAATTTAAAGGTAGATGGCAGGTGGCACTGACACGCGCTCTCGCTCGCTCGCGCGATATTCACCCGGGAATCAGTTTTCGAAAACAAAACAATATAATCTAATTTTAATTTAAAAATTAAAGTAAGAAGAAGAAAAAATTAAGTAATTTAGTTTTGATAAGAAGGAGACAAGGAGAAAAGCCAGTAAGGTACCAATGAGTACAATTAATTAGTTTCTATAGAATATATCCTGATACCTTATACCGTATTATATCAATGCAAAAGCATAGATATCGCGATATAAGTATAATAATAATAATAATAATAATAATTATTAAATATCAAGCTAATGTGACGAAAAAAAAACGAGTTAAGTAGTAAGAGACGCGCTACGCTCAGGCCGGTGCTGCTAGCGCTACTGAAACACATCCACAAACGATGGCTTATAAGTTTGGCCTCCGGTTTGTGTCTATATACTATATACTGCTATACTGCTGCCATCACCACTACCTATATACCTACTGCTGCTGCTGCTGTCGTTATTTGGAATTGAGCCAGCCATGCGCTGCGTTTGTGATGCTCGAGAGATGTATAAGAGAAGGGGCGCGTATAGCACTTGCCAACCAGCCAGCAAGCTATAAGCTATATAGTCAAGGAGGGAGTCTCAGTGATGGCAACGCGCCGACGCTGGCTGATATAACATATCTACACCACAAACATTTTCCTTATTATTATTATTCACGTACCCTTTCTTTCCTTGTAGTCTTTACTCCTGCTTGGCCTATTTCTTTCCTTTTCGATTTTTTTGGTATCCTATACGCGAAAGGCCGCGCCTTGGATGGACGTGTGTGCCAGAATGCACAGATGACTCCAATCACCTTGACGAAGCAAGGACGATGTCCTGAAATAGGGTATATTATGGAGGTGAAACATTTTCTCCTTTTTTTTGAAGTTACGGGGGGGGTAAAGTCTGGGGTGGATTTGGGTTGTGTTTTTGGACTTTGTTGTTTTTTTGTTTTTTTTGAGGAGATCGACACGTAGCTGGATGTTTTACTTACTGTGGGGGAAGATGCCTAAATTTTCCTTTGTTTTTCTTTTTTTGAAAGGGAAACAGGATTATTGTTCTGAAAATGAATAGGTTGAGCCTCGAATGTTTAAGTGATTTATCGTAAGGTGATTTTTATGTTGATAGATACATAGGTACAAAGGATATTCACATTTTAATTTTTTTTTACAATAGATTATTTTTCAATGTAATTTGTTAATAGTTTTTTTTTAAATTACGTCATTCTGTGAAGTAAAATTTTTGATATTCGAATTAAAAAATACCATGAATTTATTTTCACAACTATTCATATAATCACACAGAAAATTATTTGCGTAAAAAGTTTTACGTCAATCCGTCAAATTTGAGATTTGAACTTGAAATCGAGGATGCACAATTTCAATCGCTTTATTGACCCAACGGTCGTATACGTAAGCTCTTCAAAGTTAGACAGCAAACACACTATACTGCAGATATCTCCAAAAAAGAAAGAGAGTGTGAGAGCGAGAGAGAAAGTCTTACTTTTTTTTTCGCCTTCAAAATTACGCCTTATCGCGTGAATAAACATTACGAATAATGATTATACTAGACGGAATTTGAATTCAAATTCTCTTTTTTTTATATATATTTTTAGATCACTCGTGTATATACTCTTGTTTTGTTAATCGATTTGGCCGTCACAGGGTCAAGGAAAAATTTTTTTTGAATTTATCTCATGGAATTTCAAAAGGCCTTTTTTGTTTTTAATTTAAAGTATAAATTTGATTTTTATTGATTCGTTACAAGCCACTTGTTGGTGCACACATTCTCATAACATATAGGTATATGTAATTCTCACGAGTTGTAGAAATTATTCGTATTAAATAACGCAAATATACCGATTTTCAGAAGGTCGTAGAGTATCGTACGCCTTTGATAATTTCTCGCAATAAATTATCTTTTGTAAACAATAATTTTATAGGGTGAGTTGTAAACATTTGGTATAGGTATACAAAAATCTTGGTTCAATCATTTTCAAGAACATCGGAAGTCAAAGTTTATAGCTTGACGTTCTAAATTAATTCAAAATAAAATCGTGGAGAGAGAAAAAAAAAACAAAAACGGAAATCGCAAGACAAATAAAGAAACACCAAAAAAAACAGACGAGAGAAGCGCAGCGAGTAACAGATTCGTTGCAAAAACTTTGAAAAAAAAAGAGAGAGAGACTTGATCAAGAAAAATAAAGGTTTGAAGGTGGGAATGAAAGAGAGTAGGAAGAGAGTGCAAAAGTCGAAAAAAATTACAAAAGAACAAAGACGTTGGTGAGACAAAGAAGAAGAAAGTAAAGAAAATAGATAAAGACCCGCAGGCGAAACGCAATTTAATCGTATAAGCTAAAACATAAGAGATCTGAAAAAGCTGCAATCGCAATTCCGCGATAGCAACTAAAAAAGAGGCGTTGCGTGGTGTTAGAGAAATGAGTGTGAGGGATACGAAAAAGTGGGCTATAAGAAGAGCAATTCTAACAGCTCCGGAAGCTGTGACCTCAGCTGTTTGACAACAGCCTGATTTTTCTCATTGTTTTTCTCTTACTAGGTGCGCATGTGCTCTTTCTTTTATTTGTTCTCTCGAAGCTTCCCTTTTAACGTACCCTTACTTGCCCTTCGGGCATATGGTATAAGTTGAGTTTTGACGTTACTTATGCTGAATGGATTTGTGATCGATTTAGTTATGGTTTTTATTACGGAAGAATGAGGGTGGATAATTTTGGAGGAGCGAGAAAAGCTTGCGTGGTATACTGGATATTTTGTGATTACTCGGCTATATTTGGTTGCTTTTATTATTCTGATGTAGAGATATTGATATTAATTATGTGAGGAGGGTTAATATCTGGGATTCCCCGGGGTAGAAAAAAACATTTTTTTCTTCCTTAATGATTTTCATATTATTCTACAGATGTCAAAATAAACTGCGTAATGTTTAATTTCGAATTATAATTTTTTTTTTGTGATTTCAGTAAAAATTACTATGGTTTTTACATTGTTTATAATTTTATCATTTTAAATCTCATTTCCTTGCATAAACATATTTTAATTTTAAATAAAATATAATAAAAAAACTAAATAATGTTTTGCTACATTTCACTATAATTTGTCAAGCAGAATAAATTGCATCAGTCTTCCTAATACGTTTGAAAATCATTGGATTTTCTAAAGCTCGAGTGTACGATGTCGATCGATAAAATATCCCGACAGGCTTAGGTCTTTGCTACAATATATAGGTATACGTATCTTGAAAACTTTAAAAATTGCATCAACTTTGTAATACTGGTAAAGTTCCAAAATATTACGAGGGATAAAGAAAAAAAAAAACTTGGAAAATAATTTAAAAATAAGTGCAAGTTGTAAGAAAAGTTACAAACTTTTTTCTTTACATTAAATTTCATTTACGTAAATTAAACGTTGGCTTTTAATTTTTTTTTTTTTGTATCTTTTACGAAGAAAAGCTTTTAGATAAAAATTATTATAGTTAAGAAATTGGAATAAATAACCTTAATAATTTAATTTTATTATAATTTTTGAAAACAACAATGTTTAGTAGAAAAATCCCGTTATGGTAAGACAGTGCTACGCTTATAAGGCACATATTGTAATTTCAGTTTGAATAGAAGCTCTTATATTTCGAAGTTCAATACTTTACCAAATGACTAATCATTTTATCTATTACTGTAATTAGCGATTGAAAAAAGATCAACGTCATCATAATCAATATTGATCAAATTACCAAATATTTCAATATAAAAATTCGCTATTGCATCACAATAGAAAAAAATAAAGAATAAAATAAGTTTTATTATCATCCGTAACAGAATAATAATCAAATTCTTTATTAAAAAGCAGCTCAATCAAAAAGCATACAAAAAAATATATATTATTTACACCACAACTCGTCACACGACTCAAACAAATCAGATCATCAATCATCCTCTCAAAATCACATAGATTAAAAACTCATCTTCGCATATCTCAACAAAGTAGTATCCCAATATCAACATTAAACCTCAAGTACGCCAGGTAACAAGTACATCATCCGTACGAAATCGTTGAATGACGTTGGTCTTAGCCCAAGGTGTACCATGACCTTCAGCTTTGTACTGCAGCAAACCAGCCACCGCAATCATCACTCCATTATCGATACAAAAGCGCTCGTCTGTGGCGTAGAGCTTAGCTGCTCGTTCCTCGCACATCACACCCATCATCTCCTGGAGTCGCTCGTTACATCCAACCCCACCAACTATCAGCACCTCGGATGAACCCACGTGGGCCATTGCTCGCTCTGCGAACAGATATATCACGTTGTGTGGTTCGATATGATATTATGTCGTCGATTACATTTCGAAATTATAAGTATTAAGAGAATATGGGGGGAAAGATGATAGTTGAGTGGAGAATTTTAGTGAGGTATTTGATTTATCTTGTGCTTGGATATATACCCTCATGAATGGGAGTCCTGCTGTTTGTGTAAGAGGGGAACGCAGCGGGTATTTCATTACTAGCTTCATCGATGGACAAGTTGGCTAGATTGGATATGTGTGGGGATCGGTGTATATTACCTATCTGTTTTTTTTTCCGAGGGGGAGGATTTGAATTTCATTATGTGAATTTTCTTTCCTTTCCGGTTTAACGCTCTCTTGAACTTTTCGGTGTGTTTTGTTTGATGGTATATGAAATTTGACGTTGGAAATGGTATGTGTACGAGTTTATGGAAAATGAAACATTTATTTATGGATTTTTCGAAATTTATATATCCAATCGACGATTGTCTTATTAAACTTGAAAAAATGTTAATTTTATGATGTAAATGTATAAGTGAATGTTCAGTAAAATAGTATACAGGCATGCAACGTCTTAAGCCCTAACTACAATAAATTCGTAAAATATAAAAACAGAAAATTTGGAGTAGGTATATAAGATGGATTATAGCTGTAAATACAATTTATCTACAAGTACAGCAAATGCAGAGGAGGACACGTACTTGAATTTAATGCTCTTGAATCTATATAAAATATCGATTTATGTGCACTCCGTGTGTCTATTACTATTTATTCAAATGATACACCTTCGGTTTTAAATTAAAAAATGTAATTTACATATTTTAAAATCAAATATTGTTGCCACGACGAATGAACTAAAGAACGCTATGCATTCTTGAAATAACGTTATGTGATGTGTTTTACGTTTTTTAACAATATTACGTAATTTGATATTGAACTATTGTTAAAATTTTTTTTGAAAAATTGAGTTTGCAAAATAATAAATTATGCTTAATTTATGTAATTTTTGTAATAACTCAATTATTTCAAATAAGAAAAAAATTGGAATGTTTAAAAGATATTTCATGTTTTTAAAATTAGTTTTACATTTAGAAAATTTAAACGTTTTCTGAATTATTTTTAAGAAATGCATTGTTTTTGAAAATGGAAATTATTTTTTATAGTTTAAGTATTATTTATATATAAAAATTTTTAAAATGTTAATTTAAAATAAAATATAATACTAGCACAATAAAGAAACAATAGCTTTAAATAAGAATGCACTTATATCTATTTTGGTCAACTATATATGAGTTGAAGAATTTCAAGATCAAGTTTAAACTGCATCACTATTTTAAATGCATGTCAGTGCTACAATTTCTAATATGCAGCAGCTTCTAAGAGTTGCTGGAGTTATTTATATCTAGCACTATAAAAAGACAAGCAAGTTCACACAAGCCTATGATATTTAAAAACATCCTCAGAAAAAGCTATTATTACAAACTTAAAAGTGTTATGACTCTGTTGTGATTCAACCAAAACGTTTTGCTAATATTTATATGGATTGATTTATGGCAATAAAATGTTTAAAAAGTGTATAAATCAAAATCAATGACATATCAGGTTAAATAATATAAAATCAAGTTTAGAAAATGTAAAACAAGCCTTACCTGTTATTTCTATGAGCATTGCGAATACTGTTTCTTGCAGTGAAAAACATAAATCCTCAGGAGTGTATTCATTTGATTTTAACCAGTTATCAATACGCTCTTCCACATGGCTTAGAATACCAGAAAATGAGACATCCATTCCTTTAACAACATATGGTAATGGTGCAAGTTTTTTACCTCTGTAACAAATAAAAATATTACTTGTAATAACATGTTATATACAAAAAAATTCAAATAACAGTATAATTTACTTTTTAGCTAGTTGTTCTATATTGTATCCAGGACTGGGATCATTTGAAAGATTTAATAATCTTGCAAAACGATCTAGGCAATTGCCAACAGCAATGTCAATAGTTTCACCAAATATTCTGTATCTTTGGTGTGAATATGCAATCACTTGTGTGTTTCCACCCGACACATACAGTACAATAGGATTATCACTTTTGGTAATTAGTCTTCCCATCTCTATGTGTCCTACGCAATGATTAACACCTATTATTGGTTTATCGTACAACTTTGATAAAGTCCTTGCCACTAGTGCAGCAACAGCCAATGGTGCACCCATACCAGGACCTTTGGTAAAACAAATAACATCAACATCTTTTAATGTAACTTTAGCATCTTCCAAAGCTTTTCGCAAAACTGGAAGAATATGTTCTCTGTGATGCTGTGCAGTTTCTTTTGGGAGAAATCCTGTTCAATGACAATATTTATATGTAGTTTTGCATATTGTTTATGAAATGTATGTGATTTGAATTAAGGTTAAGTTTACCTTCTCCAGGAGGAGTAATGTATGTGTGACGAACATTTGACAAGATTTCATTGTCTTTAATAATTCCTATGCCTAATTTATTTGCACTGCCTTCAAATCCAATGGCAATCATTTTCGTTATAATAGTCGTGAAAAACTAGCCGGCTTAAATATTTATACTGCACTAGTGAATCCCGCAGTAGACTTATTTGACTCGGTTTTAATATTACGTAAATTAATGAAAAACCAAAAATTACACTTTTATTATAAAAATATCACAATTGTTAATACTTTTTCTGCTTACTATGAAAATATAAACCAAGAGTAGCACATGTTGTCTACCGTCTGCTTTCAAGTTCTTGCTGTCACCGGCGCGCGAAAGTTGGAAAATCTACATTACCAACAAATTGTATAAAGGCGTGGTAATCGGTAAAGTAGAAATAAATTTCAATTTATTTTTACAGGTTAAACTCAAGTAAATAATAAGTTTCTGCTACGTTAGTAATCAAGCTATTACGGGTATGTCGGATAATAATTATTAACAAAAAATTGTATCATAAATAAAATTGATGTGTAAGAAAAATTTCAATCTATTATTTAATTAATATTTAATTTAAATTATTTTAGTAACCAAAGAATATGGATTTCTACATTGTCAATAATACATGGTAGTCTTTTTGAAAAGACTACTTTAGTTTCATTTTTTAACTTGAACAAATCATTAATACTCAACTAAAGTGTTATAAAAGTTTTGATTTAAAAGTCAGGCACTTGTAGAGCAAATATGGGTCTTCTAACAGATCCTCGAGCTGGAAATGGCGAAATGGCTAAGTTTATCTTGAAGTGGGAAAGACCACTTTGTTACTTCTTGTATATTGCTGGAATTGTTTGTATAATGACTTTAGCATTGCCATATTTCAATGACAGTAAGTATGAATTAAAATCTAAAATATTTGAAATCAATAAAAATATATTCTGATACTATTTTTTATCTGCAGATACTTATTATTCTGAAAATGCATTATTACCTGGCTTGGTCAAGAAAGAAAGTAATTTATTATCTAGTGCTAAACAGTATTACCATGAACTAGTCTCAGAAAGAGAAAGATTTCCAGATATGATGCCTTATGCATGGATATTAGCAAAGTTTCATCAACAGCATCTTGAAGTTTTTACTCATAACTTTACTTTAAATTATCCATTCAAAAACCAAAAGGTAATTAATTAATTAGTGATTATTTACTAATAATTGATAATTATTAAAAAATTTAATTTTTTCATTATATAGTATTTAGGACAAAATGTTTATGGGATTGTCAGAGCTCCAAGAGCTGCTAGTACTGAAGCAATTGTTGTTAGTGTGCCATATCGTCCAATTACCAGTATTCATGCTGATACCACACCATCAGTAGCCTTATTATTAGCTTTTGCACAATTTTGTCGCCGTAAGTTATTTTTTATACAATATCTTGCATGTTTGAATAATAGTTAATAATACTGATTACTTTATGTTTTAGACCAAAAATATTGGGCAAAAGATATTATTTTTCTAGTAACAGAGCACGAACAATTGGGTATGCAAGCATGGCTAGATGCTTATCATGGAGTAACAAGTGGTCAAGATGGAATTTTAATGTCAGGAGATTTGCCTGGTAGAGCTGGCTCTATTCAAGCTGCTATTAATTTAGAATTGCACTCTATGACCATTACATCCATTGATGTAAAAGTAAGATATTTCATAAATAATATTCAAATAAAATTATTCATGATACTTAAATATTTTACTACATTTCAGGTAGAAGGTTTAAATGGGCAGTTACCAAATTTAGATTTATTTAATTTAGCACAAAATATGATAAATAAAGAAGGAATTCGCAGATCATTCCAGCGTCGTTTTGACACATACGAAAAAGACAAGCTTAAAAAATGGTGGTATCAGTTTAACACCTTGATGTCAATGATGCTAACTCAAGCTTCTGGTGTACCTACTGGAAATCATGGTCTATTCCACAGGTAAATTTTTTTATTATTAGGAATTATAAATTATAAAATTTATTTAAATGTAAATTTTTTATCATTTAATTTAGATTTGGAATTGAAGCAGTAACATTGGAAGGTTTTGATAACATCAAAGATGGAGCACAACGAAATTTCTATAATGTTGGACGTATTGTAGAAAGCATAATTCGCTCTTTAAACAATTTGTTAGAACGTTTTCATCAGTCATATTTCTTTTATTTACTCCCATGTACAGATAGATTTATTTCAATATGTAAGTAAAATAATAATTTAACTTTTCTTTTGATGCTTTTTAACATTTCAAAGTAAGACACTGATTTAAAATAATGTTTGTTTTTTAATTTATATTTTAGCTCTTTACATGCTTTCATTAGTACTTATGGTAGCTGGTTTATTTATAAAAGCTTTTTCAATCTGGTTAAGATTACAAGATACAGGCGTAAGACCGAGCAATGAAAAGAAAAGTGACAAAAAGGAATCCAATTATCAAGACAAAGTAAGTTTAAAAAATTTTAATTTAAATTTATAAACCATAATTTATTATTATATTTCTGTTAGGTATCCGAGTTTAGTGTGGGTAGCATAGCATCTGAAATTTTATGGACACATGCGATTGGATTCACGTTAATGTCTTCTCCAAGATTTCTAATGTCAATTATTTCTCAATACTTTAGCTTAAAAACTGAAAATTCTGTATATTATAGCTATTTAACTGTAACAACATTATCTATTTTATGGCCAATATTTGCTTCAAGAAGGTAAAAAAATATAAATTATAACCATTGTTATCTATAAAAAAATATATATTATCTGAAAAAATTAAAAAATAATTTTTTTGATTTTAGGAAAACAAAATACAACAATATAGCTTTAGTTTGCGTAATCACATGCGTTGAGTTTGCCACTGCTCTAACATCTGTTGCTATGCACAACTTTTCTTTAGCATTACTCGCTGCCATAGTATATGTTCCAGTAGCATTATCAATAACTCCAAAAGATATTATTTCAAACAAGTAAATTTTTTATTTATTAATCTCATCTTAATTTATGCAATTCAAACATTCCAAAAACTTATGCTTCTTATTATTATTATTTTTACAGATTGCGCAATATTTTGTATGTATTGTGGCCAGTGTTGCATCCCTTTTTTGTAACAACCATTACAATATTAGTATATACCTACATTAATTATAGTGAAGAATCAATATTGTCTATACTTCTTCGGTCTCAAAGTGCAACAAAACAAGCACTAGTGCTCAGCATTATAGATTCACTAGTTTATGGAAACTGGTTTTATAATGTTACAGTGTCTGTCATGTTACCTATTTGGCTTTTATACTGGGATGTGATAAGTCGTGGTACATATGTCGATTCATCATCATAAAGACTGTTTGAGCGCCTTTTGTTAGATTAATGTGAAAACCAAAAACTGAGAATTAGTTTGTAAATTAAACAGAAGACTTTCTTCATTTGTTGAAGGGTGATGTCTTTATACATGTTAGAAATGCATTTACAAATTTTAATGATAAGTGATTAGATTGTGTAAGATTTTCTATTCAATAAATAAAGCATAAATTTACCATTTACAAGAACTTAATTGTATGATTACTATTAAAAAGTCATGTCACATATTTATAAAACTAAAACTCTTTAATGTAGTAAGAAAAGTTTTTTATACTAAAAAAATGATTATGCTGATCATTAAAAACCATACAAATAAAAAATAAAATTATAATTGAACAAAATTCATAGATTAATAAATTTTATTCCAACAAAATATTTTTAAATTAGAAAATATTTACTCCTATATAAATGCAAAATTTCGCACTTTTATTTAAATATTCACCCCAAAATCTACCTTTCAGCAATAGCATTAACATAAAATTGTTTCGATGTTGATCAAAAGTCTTGTTTTTTCTACATGTCAAGCCTATAATCCCTAGGGCCTTCTAGTTTTCAAGCGACGTGACAAGTAAATCGAGAATCTTCGAAGACGAAGAAAAGCGATTAGACGCGCGATATCGACAAGTCACGAAAGAAAAAGAAAGCCATCTGGTATACACGAATTTTCCTTTGAGGCTGCAAAGTCGAAAAACTAGATCAAGACACAAGTTAAGACAATTAAACAACTGTATAAATTATCATTATTTATGATGGATTTTAGTGCATCGGAATTTTATTAAATTATAAAAATTCATTTTTGGAAAGACTCACTGTCTCCCTAATCTATCATTTAGAGATAGAAACTAGCTTTTTATCTTAGCTTAAGAAATTTGAACAAAGATAAAATTTTACTTATCATTACTAGTATTAGAAAAAAACTTGTATTAGATAAGTTTTCAGTTTTATATATTATGTAGTCTTTTTTTTTACAAAATTTCATTTATGCATCATTCAATCAACTTATTTTCCATTTAAAAAAATTTGTATTTAATTTTTTTACATTTTTGATAAAATTTCTTATATTTCAAATAGTTTTGAAATAAGTGACGTCATGAATAAGATAAATTTAATACTTTCCTCAGAAATGACAAAAAATGTCTTATCAGATCATTCGTACAGAAAACAATGACTAAATTTGATTGGGACAAGATATAAGATTATTACAAAATTTTCACTTATGATAAATGCACTGATCTTTATTATAAATAGATTAATGATATCTGTACCCCCTGCTGTATAGAAGTGTGTTGTTGATGGAATACTTTGCCTACATAAGCGGAAAATGAGATAATCTTTTTTTTTTATCGATTTAAAGTCTTGAATGTATGTGCAATCGAATTCGAATTTTTTAATGTAATCAAAAACTGAATCTTCTTATTTAAAATAAATAAAATTTGAATTGTATTGGATTAGAGTACATTTTACTTTAAAAATTGAATCATAGCAAATAATTTTTTTCTATTCTTTAAGAATATAAATAAAAGTTAAATTTTAGAAAATAAAATTCTAATGAGAAAATGTGTTTTAACAAATCGTACAAGGTGAAAATCAATCTAAAATAAAAATTTATCACTATTATAAATTTGAAAATAGAATCACATTTTCTTTATATTAATCAATGAAGTTTTTCTAAACAGACATAAATTAATGTTGTTAAATGTAAATAATAAAAAAATTACTATGTAAATTGTTAAAATTACATATGTATGATGTGTATATTATGGAATTTGTTAATTCATCAATGTTTACATAAAAAGAAATATGATCAGTGGACACGAGAGAAGAGTAATCAATAGTGTGGATTGAGCAAATGATTTTGCAAAACATTTCATGACGTAAATAAAAAAAAAAAAATAAAAGAATAACATTAATAATTACATGATCAAACGTAGTAGGGGAGCTGATATTTTAATCTACGTAAAATTTTTTTATTTAACAGTTTCTCATTGTTGGTATAATTAAAATCACAGAAAAATAGCTTATAATAATAATTGAAATTCATATCTGTATATAAAAATTAGTATAGAAAAAATAAAAATATAATATATTAGATGCAGGTTAATTATATGCGAGATATGACTATTGTGCATTGGGACGAGATTAAAACCTTGAGTGCTATCCGAGAAACACGATCGGAACTGTGATCAGAAAACATTTGAGCGTTCTTGGAGACAGTCGTTTGTATGACACTACGTCAAGCACTTGAATTTCACAAAAGAAAAAAATACCTTACATATATTATAATTTTGTTCTTTTTTTTTTTATTTCGTCAACTTTGTATGTTATACAAAATATTTAGGTAAAAAATTTCTCCTAAAACTACAGTTTTTAATTTTTTCTAAGTTATTTGAATGTTTGTTGTTAATACAATTGTGTAAAAATGGAAAAAAGTATTTACAAAAATCAAATCGAAAAAGTATTGAAATCTTATAATGGTTTATTAAAAAAAGATGGAAGTACGAGAATTAGTAACACTTTAGTATTTTACGTTAATGGAAAAGAAGTAAGTACTTATTTGAATAAATTAATTGAAATTTTTGTATTTACAAAAAAATAAGTCATTGGTAATATGTAAATATTTCAATTTTAATCAAGCTTATCAGTCTTAAATTTTAAAATAATACAAATAATCAATAGTCTAATGAAAATATTCTATTTACGTAGTTGTCTTTGTATAACTTTATTTAATATTATTTATTGATTTATGTAAATAGTAAGCTCAAAAATTAAAATTATGTAGTAAAAACAAAAATAATAAAATTTTATGCACAAATATTTTTAAAATATTTAAAACTAGTAAAATATTTTTATTTATATGTGACTATCATTTGATACTATGTATACAATTGAAATAACATACATATACCAAAATTATTTTTAGACATACGAAACTTTTCATAAAATTAATTTTACTCATCTATAAGATATCAACTTTTAATTTTTTTCTTTATATTCTAGATAAAAGATAGTCAAGTAGAACCAGAATGGACATTATTGTATTATCTTCGAAATAAACGTATCCTTAACGATCAATCTAGAATAACAAAAATAAAAATCTTTATACTGCTTATAATCAAAAATAATAACACTATAATTCCTTAATTAAATTTATAAACAACAGTTCGACTGTATGGTACTAAATTAGGTTGCGCAGA